>JARFJB010000001.1:1922500-2007500 GCA_036346205.1 Vesta saturnalis
CCTGAGCAACCAATCAGAGAGAAAATCAACCATCTATACCAGGAAGAAATTCTTCAAATTTCTAGCAACAAAATTGCTTCTCAGGTAATAAAAAACGAGGCAGAGAAAGACAGCCAATTAAAAAATGTAATTGATGCAATGATAAATAATTCGAATGAATCGGATTATACTCTGATCGACGGTATTTTATTACGAAGAGATGGGATAATTATTCCTAACTCTTTACAATTCCAAAATCTCGAGAAAGTTACATAAAACTCACCTAGGCGTTACTAGAATGAAACAGCTTGCTAGACAATACGTCTAGTGGCCTGATATAGATTGTGATATCGAATGATTAGCGAGATAATGCGAAGCCTGTGCTCAAATAAAACATGATCACCCTTAGGTTTCTCTCAAGTAAATTGAAAAAGAGTTCATGTAGATTATGCAGGACCACTTCAAAATGCTTTTTTTTGTCTGTGCAGATACCTACTAAATTGCAATGAATCCAAGTGCAATAATCAGAATGTACCTACCAGTTGAGATACTATAAGTTTGCTAGAATATTTTTTCTACTCATGGTTATCCTGTCGTTCTTGTTAGTGACAATCATTCTATTTTCCGGAGTGACGAATTTTTTAACTAATGCACTGATAGAGGTTTTTTCCAAAAATTTATCGCCCCAGGACATCCGGATGCGAATGGACTAGCCGAGAGAAATATTCAAACTATAAAACATCCACTGAAGACTCTCGCTCATGATTTTTTAACTCCACTCCATGTGAAAATTCAAGACATCCTTCTTCGATACTGAGCTACGCCACTTGCATGTGGGAAAAGTTCTGCCGAGTTATAATTACAAAGAAAAATGAGAATCCACCTCGGTGCTGCTTTTCCTTATAGATCGTAAAGTACGAGCAATAATTCACAGTATGTCCGCTCGTTACAAAAGGAGGAGAGAATACAAATACGACTTTTTGTATACTAGTACGTAAGGGAGTTTGATACTGTGACCAAATGTTTTGGAACTCGCCATTACTTTGTATTGTTTGACACGGAAATGACGATAAAACGATACATTAATCAACTTCGCCCTTCTCTAGTACCAAAGAGAAAGACTGTAACATTTGAACCGCTTCAATTTTACAGTGTGCCCCGCGTCCCACAGTCTGGGTTATCTCCACAGTCACCAGCTAAACAGCTGGACAAGCACTAAGAGGGTGCTAGTTTACCATAAAAAAGACTTTAATTATGGGCGATCTAGGGGTAAATTAAGACGACCTAACAAAAACTAGCGAAGATAAAACGATTACGCCCCAAAGAAGTATTTTAATGATATAACTATAACCTAATGAGTAAGTATAACAAATTAAAATAAATACTTTATTAAAGTACAGATATTGAAAAAGAAAAGAATCTTCACGATTTGCTTTCTTCTTTACTAAAGACCTTCTGGAGTCATATTACTTGGAGGTCGAAGAATAGTATCGTCTAAAAAATTAATCATTTTTGTAATTGTCCTTTTTTTTCTTTTGACATTGAATGATACAACCTATCTCCAAAATTCTACATTTTCATTTGATTGATCGATCTAATCGACATTGACCAACCATAAAATTGCATTGTAAGTACAGCAGTTTACCTTGAGCAGAAGATACTTTAACGGATTGAGGTTCCCACTCATTTAGACCAAGTAGATCATCATTTTCACCTTCACATTTAACGTTTTCTGATCTTAGCCTACATGATGGGACTGCATTAGAACAAAATTTACAGCTTGGTCCTGCAGCAGCGAGCTATTATAATATGCAATTAGAAAATATTCTAAAATAATTGTGGTAAACTTACTGCCACTTGGTCCAAATTTTGCTTTTTTAAATCTAATAGTGTGTTGTACCATAAATAGTTTTTTGGTTTTTCAGGATCTTCATCTTTATTTTTGTCTAAATCACCGTCTTCTTGGTTTGTATTTTGATTTAAATTTAAATC
The DNA here is from genome assembly GCA_036346205.1 of Vesta saturnalis. Lineage (NCBI taxonomy): Eukaryota > Metazoa > Arthropoda > Insecta > Coleoptera > Lampyridae > Vesta > Vesta saturnalis. The sequence goes on from JARFJB010000001.1 coordinate 1,924,472, forward strand.
AATTACTGCGGTATTACTACCTTCAGAACATCTTATAAATTCTCCAAATCTTTCTACGTCAAAAGTGCAGTGTGCCGGTTGTAAATCTGTATGCATTTGTACGGTATTCCAAAATGCTATTATCTTGTCTGTGTCGTTGTTGTAATGTGCGTCAAAACAGTAACACTATTTAAACCTTTAATGTGGTTAATTTGAAATATATATTTTTAATAGCCTACCTTAATTTGTGATTCTTGTGATCGTAAATAATCTGAGCCAATTGGAAACTTTTGTTCAGGTGTCGAAGGTTTAATATGACAAGTGATATTTTTAAGACACTCTTCTAGAATACTCGCAGATATACTTAAGCTTGAAGACTGATTGACTAGATGTTTGTCGTTATTATCTTGAAATTCGTCAAATGGGAGATTGTTATTTAAATATGTATCAATAGTTTTCACTACATTGTTGCCTATTCTTTTTACACGAATATATTTATCTTCGCTGGAGAGTCGGTGAATTTTTATATCTCTGTTTGGAATCATCTCAATTCTATACACACATATGTAAATCAAATTGTGATCAAAATCATACGTTAAGTATAAAATAATTAAAAAAAAACAGTTCTGACATGTCAAGGATGCTGTTATTTTAATATTAGATTGGTTAGTTAATTTAGAAAAAAACTCTATAGGTTAGTCAAGGAGTTGGCGTTATCATCAGCAGATATAATCACTTAAAATGCCCAATACCCCTCACGAAAGTACGCATAACATTCTCTTTAATTGTATATGTCAGATGAATACCAAAAATTAGTGATTCCTGTGACAATCTGTTTGGTACAGTTGTAAACCATAATTCCAACTTATGTCTATTCAACTGTTTCATCCTTAAATTCCGTGTGTGATAATTACCACTATCCCAACCTTCCAAACTATATCTCTGTTCACTTTTACCCTTCTCATGCGTATTTTGACTATTTCCCACTTTGATTTGAACATTAGGGCTAACAATAATCGTACCTGAATATGGGTATTCTAATTATGTTTCTTCAAATACCGTATTTAGATATTCTTCATTAGTATCAGAAGGTGGTACTTCAATCTCTTTTCTCAATATCTTACTGTACATTATATTGCAAACTCTTTTTCTAAATGTGTCTGACCTTTGCATTCTTCAACTATGTATATTTCGCATAGAAATTTATCTGAAACTATTTAAAAAGGTGTTACCTTTTTACATAATAGTTTTGTTCCCTCTGTACACATAGAGAAAACAGTGTACCGGGTGGACCGATTTCGATGGGATTGCAGGGTATCTCGGGAACTACTACTGTTAGAGCAAAACTGTTCATGTAGCATTAGGCCAACTTTTTGAGACAAATTAAACAGCGAAAACAAAAATTTGCTATCTTTTTTCATTTTTGATGCAGGGACCAAAATTGAATTTTTCCAAATTTCGATAGGGTTCCATACCTCATCTGTTGATAAAAATTCAGGAAAAAGTGTAAAGACATTTCTTATGCAGTTTTTAGCGTAGAATCAAATGGAGTAGTCAATTTTTAAATTTGGTCACCAATAGTCGAGATGCCACATAAACTTAGTTTTTTTTTAAACGGAAACCATAGTTGGCTTTGACTTCATTAAAATCCTTATTTTATAAGCTTTTCAACAATATAAGTTTATAGAGGTTCTTTTAGAAAATTACGGAATTACAAGCGAATTTGTTAGTTTGCACTTTTGTAAGTAGGTGATGCAATAATTTAAAACAATGAAACACAGCAAATATGTCAAACAAAAGGTACAATTATTCAATTCTAAGAACAACGTTACAAAAATAAACCAACTGTCAAACAAATGATAATATTACTTTTACATAAATTGTTCAAACTGGCTGACATTTTGTCGAATGCATAACTGACATCGTCGTTGTAATGAAGAAATTGCAGCTGATATTTGGAGCGGCTTAATTTTTTTAAAATCAGCATGTAAATTGTTTTGTAATTCTGCCATAGTATTGTTTGTTTTTTTGTAAATTTCATTTTTTGTGAAACCCCATATAAAATAGTCCAAAGCTGTTAGATCAGGCGACCTTGGTGGCCATGGAATTGGTCCAAAGGTACCTAACCAACAGTTTGGAATTTATCATTTAAATAATTTCTCACTACCATAGCATTGTGTGCCGGAGCACCATCTTGCTGGAAAAAAAGACCGACTCGTTCTGATAGAGGCAAATCATCCAAGAATTCGTCAAACTCAATACGTAATAGTTCTAAATATCGATATGCGGTAAGATTTCCTTCAAAAATGCAATAGTGTAATTTATTCCCTTTTAAGCAACACCAAACATTAAATCCAAACCTGCCTTGATTACGCCTAGGTACCGCTACATGTAAATTTTCATTTGCCCAGTGATGATGATTGTGACGATTAAAAATACCAGCACTACTTATATGAGCTTCATCTGTCCAAATTATATATTGATGAAAATTAGGCATTGCAGCACATCTATCAAGATACCATTGGCAAAATTGTAATTGTTTTTCAAGATCGTTTGGATAAAGGTATTGGTTTATATGAATCTTATAAGGTTTATATTTATAAAGTTTCAAAATTTTTAGCGGTTTTGTTTTGGAAATACCAACATCTTGTTCAATTTCTCTACTAGAAGTATTTGGGTTGGCTTCAACACATGCTAAAACATTTAAGGCATCTTGTTCACGATTTGATATATCGCAATGATTCGGACGTGGTCGGGTAAATGACCCTAAATTATTTAAATTACTTTGTAGCCTGCAATAACAAGAATAATCATGTTAGAAAAGCGGATTTAGAGTCTTTAACGTTTATTTACCTCTTATATATCTTTTTATTAGGCTGATGCCTTTCTGAGAAACTCTCCAAGTATAACCGTTCCGCTTCTTCCGAATTTTCTCCACACCGAATGAATATTTTCAACATATCTTACTTTTCATAATTTTCATAATGATTCATTTTAACTATCACCAATAAACTTGTGTTATCTGTGTTTTAATGCACAACTGAAGTTTTCACTTTGTTTTGACATATTTGCTGTGTTTCATTGTTTTAAATTATTGCATCGCCTACTTACAAAAGTGCAAACTAACAAATTGGCTTGTAATTCCGTAATTTTCTAAAAGAACTGCTATAAACTTGTTGAAAAGCTTATAAAATAAGGATTTTAATGAAGTCAAAGCCAACTATGGTTTCCATTTAAAAAAACTAAGTTTATGTGGCATCTCGACTATTGGTGACCAAATTTAAAAATTGACTACTCCATTTGATTCTACGCTAAAAACTGCACAAGAAATGTCTTTACACTTTTTCCTGAATTTTTATCAACAGATGAGGTATGGAACCCTATCGAAATTTGGAAAAATTCAATTTTGGTTCCTGCATCAAAAATGAAAAAAGATAGCAAATTTTTGTTTTCGCTGTTTAATTTGTCTTAAAAAGTTGGCCTAATGCTACGTGAACAGTTTTGCTCTAACAGTAATAGTTACCGAGATACCCTGCAATCCCATCGAAATCAGTCCACCCTGTACAGGGAAAAACATACTTAATAAAATATGGGATAAAATCGAGTTAGCGAGTTTATTCTTGTCAAACTTGACATTTCGCTCTTAAAACTGTTTAATTGACTGGTTATAATTAAATCTTTATTTTGTTATTAACAATTGTTATCACAATGAGAAAGTGGAGATGTTAATTTATGGTGACTGCACCAAGAATTCAGTGCGAGCAGCCCAGATATACCGTGAGAGGCATCGAGAACAGCACCACCCTGATACAGAAATGTTTAATCATTTGGTACGAACTTTACGAAATAATGAAGACACATCGCCAAGTAGAAAAGGAATATCTATTTCAAAAAGAATATCCAACGACAGCAATGTCGCAGTTATTTTAAATTAATTTGAGAGCAGCCCCAGAAATTCTCTAAGACAAGCAAGTCGAGAACTAAACCTTAAGTATTCTATTATTCAGAGAGTTTTGAAAAAATATAAATATCAGATTATAAGTTACACAATTTGGAGTTTTTAACTGAAACCCATTAAATTTTAATTTCAATGTAATGACTGATCATAAAGTAAGGAATAAACGACTATTTCATCAGATTTTATGGACTGGTGAGAGTCGATTTATAAATAATGACAATCCCAGGCCAAAATTTAATTGGGCCACATTCTTATAACCATAATCTTGAAGGTAGAAAATATTTAAGCTTTCTACAAGATTTCTACAAGCGTCCTCCTTTATTGGAAGAAGTTTCCTCTTCAATTACGTTACAATTTGATGTTTCAACATGATGGATGACTCCCGCATAAAGCCACAATTGTCAAGGATTATTTAGATAATTTACATGGAAATAGATAGAGAGGTATAAATGAACCATTAATATGGCCTCCAAAATCAACAGACCTTACGCCTTTAGGTTTTCTCCAACAGGAACTTCGGTGTAGTCAAGTTTGAGATAAATAAATTCGTAAACGTATGTGTTTGCATCTGGCCAAGCTCGTTTTATTAAATATATAGTAACTTTTGAACCCAATAAGGTAAAAAAGAGTTTTTGGGCAGATTGAATTCAGAAAAATGATAACTTCCGAAACATATAAGAAAAATAACATTTCCTGAGATAATTTATTTTCAGACAACAATCTAAATTTCTGAATTTTTTACTTATTTTTTGGTGCAAATTATAGGCTAACATAAACCATTTAAGATCCCTCAATCTGAGCTTAATTACGTTCTCCCGTTTTCGCACAATAAGCCTAAGGCGTCGAGTTTGAATCACCCTGTACACTGAAACGTTCTGTTTACAGAATACTATATGTGACGTCATAGTTTACTTTACCACTCCGTTCCCTTATCAAGGTTATTGCAAATAGTGTATACTATCTTACATTTACATTTTAAAAGATGCACAAACTAATAAATCTTTGAAAATACACACTTTTACGCTTATCATGATAATTAAGATATTTTGGGTACGAAATTGGGTATTTTTTATTAATTTTTTACAAATTTAAACGTTTCGATAACAATCACAGTTATCTTGTTCAGTAAATAACCATAATTTTTGAAAATTAATTAAGATGTCCAATAAATATATGAGGTCCATATGATATATTGAAGTTGAGGTTTAAATAGAACGTTCTTAAAATCATTCACTGAGAGCGTTGACGGAATACGATCAAATGCAATTTTCGCCGACTTTGGCAATATAAATGGCACTGCAATATAGACGTCTATGTCAAATGATAAACGATAAACCCTCATAATAAATTTATAAACAGTATAGGAGTAAAGAATATAGCTTATTACTTCTGATTACTAATCTTGTATATAATATAACAAAAAAGAGACTAAGAAATAGCATTCTAGTAATTTCATAAAGTGGCGAGTATGTAATTAATTTGGCTTAATTATATAAAATTAGAGATAGTGTTAAGTAATGCTGATCATTTGAGTACAAACAATTAAAACCAGATTTATACACACACACACACGCACACACGCACAGACACACACGCACACGCACGCGCACGCGCACGCGCACGCGCACGCGCACACGCACACGCACACGCACACGCACACGCACACGCACACGCACACGCACACGCACACGCACACGCACACGCACACGCACACGCACACGCACACGCACACGCACACGCACACGCACACGCACACGCACACGCAGACGCAGACGCAGACGCAGACGCAGACGCAGACGCAGACGCAGACGCAGACGCAGACGCAGACGCAGACACAGACACAGACAGACACAGACACAGACACAGACACAGACACAGACACAGACACAGACACAGACACAGACAGACACAGACACAGACACAGACACAGACACACACACAGACAGACACAGACACAGACCCAGCCACAGTCGCAGCCGCAGACGCAGACGCAGCCGCAGCCGCAGACGCAGCCGCAGACGCAGGCGCAGACGCAGACTCAGGACGCGGACGCGGACGCGGACACGGACACGGACACGGACACGGACACGGACACGGACACGGACACGGACACGGACACGGACACGGACACGGACACAGACACAGACACAGACACAGGCACAGACACAGGCACAGACAGACACAGGCACAGGCACAGACACAGGCACAGACACAGACACAGACACAGGCACAGACACAGACACAGACACACACACACGCACACACACGCACACACACTCACACACACACACACACACACACACACACACACACACACACACACACACACACACACACACACACACAACACACACACACACACAGATACACACACACACACACACACACACACACACACACACACACACACACACACACACACACACACACACACACACACACACACACACACACACACACACACACACACACATACACACATACACACACACAAACACACACACACATGGACACGGACACACGGACACACACACGGACACACACGGACACGGACACGGTCACGGACACGGACACGGACACAGACACGGACACGGACACGGACACGATCACGGACACGGACACGGGCACGGACACGAACACGGTCACAGAAACAGACACAAACACACAGACACACAGACACACGGACACACAGACACACAGACACACAGACACACAGACACACAGACACACAGACACACAGACACACAGACACACAGACACACAGACACACAGACACACAGACACACAGACACACAGACACACAGACACACAGACACACAGACACACAGACACACAGATGTCTTTTTAGCAAATTTCAGTGAAAAAAGCAAAACTGTACGTGCTTCCACCTTGTGGGCGAATTATTCCATGGTGAAATCGATGGTAATGGTGAAAAGTAATATTGACATATCCCAATATCCGAAATTAAAAGTTTTTCTGAAAAGAAAAAATGACTGCTATAAGCCAAAGAAGTCAAAAGTTCTTACTGATGAACAAGTCGATCAATTCCTAATTCAAGCTCCAGACGACGATTTTTTAATGGTTAAGGTGAGTAATATAACGTCTAAATTTTTTGATAGATATTTTGACACTGTGTTCAATTTTTAGGTTGCACCGATCATGGGTGTAGCAGGAGCGTGTAGAGGAAACGAATTAGTTCCACAATGTAACAGATTTGGGTTACTCTATCTTAGTTAATATAAAAAATACAAAGAACAATATTGACCGAGTGTTCGTTGTTCAGAATTCAGTGAATAACCCAGTCGATTTTATAAAACTATGCAGAAATTACATTGCTTTAAGAAAACCTGACACAAACCATTCACGATTTTTTGTCCAATATAAAGACCGGAGATGTTCAACTCAACCCATTGGAAAAAATACCTTTGGAAAACTACCCCAAAGAATTGCAACTTTTTTTAAACTTCCTGGACCCTCTTTACACACCGGTCATTGTTTTCGACGCACGTCGGCGTCTTTATTAGCCAATTCTGGGGCAAATGTCAACGTTCTCAAAAGACACGGAGGGATATGTTGAAAGCTCTATAAATAACAAAAAAATTATAGCAGAAAAAATTTTTGGGCATGAAAATGAAAAAAAAATGCATCTATCGTTTCAACATCATTCAATAATGTTCTTAATTCGAAGGACAACGATTTTGGTAAATTTTTTAACTTTAATAACTGTACAAATGTAAATATATCCGTAAATGTTAATCAAAAGTAGATGTTATCTTAAATGCTAATTGCTGATGTTTATTAATAAAATTATTATTTAGTAGAGTGAATTATTTATTTTTTAATAGTACTTTTAATCCAAGAAGTGCAAAAACTATATTAGCCATATTTTTATAGAAGCGGGCGGCTTTGGAATTTTTTTCAAGTTTTCATCTAGATGACCTATATCTAACATGAAGTTTTAAACGTCTGTTTGACATAGATTATTGTTTTTGTTTTTAAAATGTTGCCTATTTTCGTAATGAACTTGTTATAAAAGAGGTTGCATAATTATCCTAAAAAAATTGCTATTTTAATTACTCCTTCTAAGCTCGTGTGTCCACACCTAGTATTTTAAGTATGTCATAAGGTAAATGGAATAGCAATGCTATGCCAGACTATACCCTGTATGCAATATATTATAACTATAAACATGCACGATATCTTTACCGTAGCAAATGTAGCTCTAACCAACACATTTTATGTGATCTGACGGTGTGACAGTTGTGTATTAGCATTGTTTATACATTATAAACAATAGTATTAGTGATGCAATGTCATAATAGATAATTCAGTGTGGGAAACTTATAGAAAACTAAATGCATAGACCATGGAAGTAGCAACACTAAATATTAAGACTTCGAACATGTGTATAAATAGTGCGTGGTTACAAATGTTAAATTTTGAAGCACTTGCGGTTTGAAATTTTTGTCACAGGGTATATCTGGGGTTTATGCTGAGGCCAATAATAAAAACCTGGTACAAGTTTACCCAACTTTTTGTCTGACAAGCATGTATTTTTAGTACGTCGAATTGAAGCAATTTGATATCCAACAGGTATCTTTTTGTCAAAATTAATTTGAGGTTTACTTGTTTCAAGGAGCACTAAATTTCCTTAAAGCGAGCATAGAATATAAGCCAGCTTATTGCTATAATTACCTTTGAGTTTTTTAAATCGTTGTGTCTTTACGTTTCTTGCGTTATTGGGATTAAGTGTCTTGAATGTAGGAGCAGATAGTTGTACATGAAACTTGCGGATATATCTAGAAATGTGCGGACCAATCACGCGTTTCCTTGTTTCCTATAATAATAGGGAAAAAAACAAACAAAACTACTGTAGCCTAACAGAATTAGATTAGATAAACAAAACTACTATAACCTAACAAAAAAAAGTGCACGAGCCGGGAATCGAACCTACCTCAACCGCGTGTCAGGCATCCAATGTACCACAAGACCAACAGCGCTTCCCCAGTTTGACGTTGTCTTATGTAAACTATATTGATACTATACATTCAAAGCTTGTACGCGCGATACCAGGAAACGCGTGATTTGTCCGCATTTTTCTAGACATACCGCAAGTTACATGAATGTCATTCACAATTTAAAGAAATAAAAGTCTTAGATTATGTTCAAGTACTATTTTTTTTATTTTACGTTGGTGGAACTTCTATCAATAACTTGTTTTAGGTCTTTCCTTTGATGAATTTGAATTATTTTCTGTCTTTTCTGTTTTGGTTCCGTTTTATGTGACTTTTCGTTTTTTGGTTTTCGCGGTGGAGAAACTGAATTATTCTTTCCGTTGCTAGTGTTGTCTGTAAATCACAGATGATATTAAAATGAGGCTATTGTTATTAGCGATATTTGGCTACTATGCATAAGTACAACTTTAGAAAGTCTGATAACTTATTTCTATAACAAAGTAGATGAATTATCTATTCTGGTTGTGAGTTATTTTTTTGGAATGAATTAGCTTCATTCTAAGAGACATGCATAAATCTATAACTTAACACTGTGTGCAGAATTTATATTTGTTATGCTTAATGGAAGTACTACTTATCGCTTCAAAGGAATTGTCTAAATAAATGCAAAAGCATTACGTCGACAGTTGTGATTTCATATTTCAAAGTTGTTAAGAGATAGAAACTAGCTTTGATTTGTGAAAGGAGATTACCTGGGAGAAAGCGTGTTTCCAACATGTGCGAGGGATGTACATTATTTAATATCCCTAGTATAGAATACAACATTATTTTTCAAAATAATCCCCTTGAACACGAAGACACTTACTCCACCTATGTTCACGCAAAGCAACACCTTTCTTGAAAAACTCACAGAACTCTCTTGATCACAGAAGAAGTTCTGCACTGCTGTCATAACTGCGTCATCCCTCTCAAATTTTGTTCCCTGAATACTCTCTTTTAGCTTTGGAAATAAATAAAAATCACTGGAAGCTAAGTCAGGGGAGTAGGTTGGATGCTCCATAACTTCAAACCCAGCGTCATGAATTGCATTCATAGAAATAAGGCTCTTATGAACTAGGACGTTGTCTTGATGAAAGAGAATTCCGCGTGACAGTTTTCCTCTTCTTTTTTCTTTAATGCTATAACGAAGTTTTGTAACTAATGCTGCATAATATTGCCCAGTGATTGTGTGGCCACGTTCCAAAAAATGTACCAATAAAACTCCTTGGGCATCCACAAAAACTGTAGCATTATCTTGCCCGCTGAATCCTGTACACGTTTAGGATTACGGTTAAACGAGGCTAAATTGGCTATTGAAGAAGTAATTCTCAAACGTTTTTGTTCGGGAGTCAACATTCGGTGTACCCATCTTACTGACACCTTATGAAGCCGTAAATATTCATTTATTATGGTCCCAATCGTATCATTTGAAAGGCCTGTTATATCCGCTACACGTCTTGTTGACAATCGACGATCTTCCCTGATCATGTCATTCACAAGATCAATTTGGGTACATGCGGCCGACCAGCACTTTTTGCATGTTAGCAGGTTGTTCTGCCACATTTGAACGCTCGAAACCAATTTTTTACTACTTGATAGGAAGGAGCAGAATCTCCAAGCACGCCAACCATGTCTGTATGAATTTCTTTAGGTGTTAAACCTTTCTTTTGTAGGTAGTTGATGACAGCATTAACCCACTTTTTTCCATTTCCCAAAATCTTCGTGCAACCATTACTTGTACTTGTACAACTTTGACACTATTAAAGCTCGACTAACCAAATTTGGCAGTTTTTTTTTGTCAATAAAATAACAAAACAAGTGCGGTTGCTAGGGGCAACATATTTCAAAGCCATCTATGCTAGGGACAACAAATACTGTACAGGGTGTTTCAAACTCGACGCCCTATGTCTAGGAAACCCCAAAGAAGAATAATATTAAAAAATCTAAAGCTGGAAATCAAAATCCGGATAAGTATGCTCCATTTTTCTGTAAAAAGTGCATTTTTAACGTAAAAATGAGTAATGACGTCATCAAATAAAATTTTCCCAAAAAAGTACCTATATTTTTCTTGATATTTTTTATTTCAAAATGTTTTCTCTATCTATTGCCGTTTAAAATATATAAGCCCAAACGTTAAAAAAAATAATAACCCAAAAATCACATTAGCTTGTCAAGATCTATATGAGATTTTCCCAGCAGCTATTAATTTAATCAAGTAAATCATGTGAATTATTTTGTTCACATTTGCGAACATAAATTTCTATGATATTTAAAGAAAGTAAAAAAATAAGCACATATAAACACAAAAGAGCATCAATTATATTTAAAAATATCAAAACTATTGAATAAGCATTTACAATAGGTTTTCAATGTAATTGCCACCTACTCTTTACCGTTTAAAAGATATAAGCCCAAATAAAATCACAATCTACAGCAAATTTATAAGGTAGGCCGTTTCCAGCACACATTCTGTAACTATCAGTGTATTTGTCAGAGAGTATGTGTATGTTTCATTTAATAATTATTATTGCATCATCAAAGACAATATAATTATATAATAACATCTATAGTTTTGATTTTAATAATGATTACACACAATGAAAAGGTAGGTATGCTACTGATATATGGTGAAGCCCAAAAGAATACTGTGAGGGCTGTTCAATTATACAGAGAAAAGTATCCAAATCGGCTCATTACAGACCGCAAAACGTTTGCTCGGTTGGAGCAAAATTTAACAACAAATGAGGGCGCATTTTCTCAAAAAGGGAGAGCAATTACGCCAAGAATAAATAATGAACACACTGTCGCTCAAGTGTTAGAGTATTTTGAGGGGGCTGAATTTCATTGTTCAAAAAGGTTCACCAAGAAATTGCCGATCATAGAATTTTTCAACATATTCTTTGGACCGAAGAAAGTCGCTTTGTCAGCAATGGGAAGTCAAATAGGAAAAATTTACACTACTGATCAGTGGAAAACTCACATTTCGTAAATCAAATAGAAACTAAATGCCACTTCGGTATAAATGTATGGTAAGGCCTCATTGGAAGACATTTGGTTGGACCATATTTTTATGAGGAAGTATTAGTCAGTCACACGTATTTGGGGTTTCTGGAACAAGAACTTACAGAGTTGCTTGAAAATATACCACTGCAGTTAAGAAGGTATCTTTGGTTTCAACATGACGGAGCTGCCCCACATAAAGCCAAATAGTAAAACAATATTTAGACAATACCTTTGGAGATATGTGGATTGGGATAAATGGACAAACGCTTTGGCCAGCAAAGTCTCCAGACCTTAGTCTGCTAGATTGTTTTTGTGTGGTGCCCTCAAAAATGAAATCTACATTATGATGGAAATGAAGAATAATACCTACATAATTGAACACACATTTCAAACACTTTTAAATTATTCGTACTCTTCATATTTAAACTAAAATATTGTCTAAAATATCAATAAGCTCTATTAAAAATTTTACTTTTTTGAGTTGTGACTCTTCTTCCAAATTGACAATAATTATGTTCATATATTTCCTTTAACAAAAACAATTCATTTTACAAATATGATTTATAATGCACATGCTACATTATAAGTTATTTATATGTTATAACAAAATAATTGCCTACATATGTTGTCTCTAATTGGAGTTCTTTGAGCATCCATGTGATTTCAATTTTCTACACATTCAGGCTCATTATGTTCTTGAGTAAAGAGGATTTTGTCGCTCTTGGTTGCAATATTATGTAATGTGCAACATGCATGTATAAAATGACAAATATCCTCATGTCCCCGTAACTTTGTAACAACCTTTTTTTTATGGTTGTATTAAAAAATACATTGGTTTGGGATCGTTCATTTATTTGGCGTAATATTAGAAAAGTTTTTAATTATTAAAATGTAGAATTGAGAAAGGCAACTTAATTTGCATTTCCTAGAACATATCTTTTGGGTGTAACATTTCATAAAGAGTTATAATTCCCTTTCTTAAAAAATTAGATTTATATTATTGTATCCGCGCAACGCGTGAAAACTTTTTGGGGGAATACTCATTTGAGTTATTCTGAAAGCTTTTTTTTTAATTCACTTAATGCTGAATGTTACAGCAGTAAGCATGGTTTTTACCTAATTTTTTTTATATTTGGTGCCATCAGATTTTGGTGGTAAGTTATTTTCTAATTCATTATATTTAAAACTAAAGCATTTGTTTGTTTTTTTAGGCACTCAATTTGCACTCCTATTTTACTTAATTTGCACTTAGTTTGCACTTCTATTTTACTTTTTTACTTAGTTTGCACTCCTATTTCACTTATTTTGCAATTATTTTACTCATATTTTTTTAATGCATACTTTTATATGGCATTTTTATAATAATTATTTTTAATGGCACTTATAAGTCAATAATTTACTATTCTATTATTTTAAATGGAAATTTTTACTTGAATTACATTTTACAACACAAGTTCTACATACTTAAACTTCAAATAAATTCAATAAAGTTATGGACACAATATATTAAGGATAAATAAGCAAGACATTGACCTCACCAAGTTCACCATTCTGCTTTATAGTTACCAGTTATAGTTTATGGACAGAACCGTTCAAAGGTAATGTTTTTATATAATTTTAGAATAGTATAAGACTTCTGATTTTTTTACCTTTTCAATCAGATATTGAATAAACTTAAGTATATCATGTTATTTTATTTTCATTTTGATTAATGTTGTATTATTATTAACAAACTTGGTTTAGCTGTTCCAATAACGTAACATATATTTCAAAATAGCTTGGCGCCCGAAGTATCATTTTATTGTTTTTATTTACATTACATATTTTTTTTATGAATTAAGTGAAGTGAAAATAACTAAGCAGATGGGAAGCAAGTAGTATTTCAGGTATGTTAATTAAACTCTAAATTAGAACTCTCCCCTATCTCAATCTACCGATTGAGCCGACGGCAGTAGCGATTATTATTTGGTAATTTGTTATATTAATTAAAATCATTCGATCAATTACAAATTGTTTATTACATCATCGCTTTTGTTTTAATGTTATAAGTTGGCCCAGTTTTAGTGTTTATACTTTAACACTTGGCGCTTTTAATGTTACAACTTCAAATGATATAACTTCCTAAAACGTTTTAACAGTCCACATGCATGTTCGATACTACTCAGCAACACCTTAGTATTCAATTAAAATTCTTTTGATTTGCAGTCAAATGACCATTATCTTTATAAAGTATCAATAATGTTGGTAAATTTTGATACGCGCTATCTCCTAAGATATAAATTTTACCTGTAACAACTAAAATTAATACAAACTCTTTTTGAATAGTCACTAAACCATTGCAAATAGTATTTAAAGTTAAGTGTAAAGACAAATTTCTAAAAGCTCTTGTATCATGAACAGAACCAGGAAGTCTCACATAGATGTCTATGAAGTTTAATTGTGCATCACATACACCCTGCATAACATGAGAAAAATATCCTTTTCCGTTGCAGTAGTCTATTGCTCGCTTATCTGGCTTATCAATTTTTATACAAGATCCATTGAATTTGATGCAACCTAAAATTCAAGATAGTAAACCATTCGCAAATTATTACCAATAATATTAGAAATTTTTTTTTCATAATAAAAATCCATTCTTTATTGCTTTTCTTCAAGAGGTAATTTAATGACATTTGGAGCAAGCACATTACTTAAAAACAGGATTGCTCTGGATATTACGCCACATGGTGAGCTAAGCATGCCAGTACATCTCTGTAAGAGACCATTCAATGTCCAGCAAACCATAAAAAAGTCTATAGAATTTTTTGACAGTTACTTACTGTGTTTGTAAAGATCTGTAAAATACATACCTACTTTCTGAAAAAATGTTTTTTAGATAATCTAGTCTAAAATGGTGTATTATTTCTTCATGGCTGATCTACAACACGTTAAAGATAAAGGAATACTTCACAGTTTACTAATTAACTGGCATGCTCAGAACTTACTGCTTCACAATAATTTGGAATGCACATCCTCATGTTTTTCTTTCAAGTAACCGATCTGGTTAATAATTAGATTTTCATAATCTTCTTCATCGTCAGAGGAATTAAAATCTTTAATAAAATCAACTTTATCTATGAATACAACAGCTACACATTTTCGTTTCAATCACATTTTTACACATTGACAGGTTATGGTATAATTATTCCTATTGGTTATGTAGCATTATTGTTTAAAAAACCTGTTGGCGTTTTGTTGCCACGTCCATAGATGGGGGGTTTATCCATGGCGACGTCTGACCAAAACATCTATGACGACATTTGTAAGTGCGCTCTTTGCTTGATCAGAGAATAAATGAGCAAACGAACAAACGTCATACCTCTGACACCGGTATTTTACATACAGTGCGATCATCATTGTTTGACCGTGCCGCTCCTAAAACAGTACTACTGTTCCGCATCCTTAAAATGAAAATTGTGCTATATCCAGTGGCGTAAACGCAGATATTAAAATAAATACTAACATAAATGACAAAAACTTTGGTGAACGACGAAATGCGTATTATGTAGACGTACAAAAACTTCAATAATTGTAATTTAGTCTTTCTTAAGACTAAAGGGAAATTATTATAGGGTATGTAAAAATTTGGTTAAAAATTATCATTTATTATTTTTAATTGATATTACAGATTTTCTGAATTTCCAAGGCGTAAATATAAATACATGGTATTTACTCGTCAAATTCAAGTTTTGTAAGTGCTTTTATATACTAAAAGTAATGTTTAAAACAAATTTTGCTTTTTAACCTCAATTTGGTTACGAGAATAATGTACAGTTTAGAGAGTAAAAACTGTTTAGATGAGCGTTTAATGATCTTTTTGTTTATATTGACATGAGTGGTTTGAAATAGGCAATAATGTATGAATTTTGTTGTCAGGTTGAAAATGAATAATCGAAAGGTAATTCATAGCCAAGGGCGGCAAATTATCTACATTGTGTACCAATTTATGAAAAAAGAAAAAGAAGGAACGATGACAATGCCATTATCCCAATTACAAGAATGTGTTGCTGAAGAAACCGTTCTAGACAAGCTGCTAGTTGAAAATGGTCATGCTGTCCTTCGTCTTCCTTTGTACCACTCTGAATTAAATCCCATTGAAAAATTGGATAGCAGTGAGAAATGTGACATTTCAAATGGAAGGTATTAAGCAATTGGCAATGAAGAATTGAAAAAAATTACAGCTGAGAACTCGAAGAAAGTTTGTGAATATGTGGAGAGTGAATATTTAAAAAAAGGAGTGATATTGGATGATGTTACCTTTACAATGACATTAAAACATTTAAATGAATTTTTAAAATGAATTTGTCATTAATCAGAAATCAATGTATGATATATTTGTTAAATAATATTAGTGAAAACAAATTACATGTATGACTGGTTAGTTTATTATAAATGCATACATTCAACATATTCAGCACAAGTCAGGTACACCATTTTTGCTGACCACCTTTGAATGTACACTGGTGAACATCACAAATACATTATAATGGAAAAAAAGAACTTTTTTAACTTAATGCTAGATATCACTTTTGCATTGCATTCTAATTTTTGAACAAAAACTTATTTCAGATTATATACCACTGATTAGTCCTTCTCATATGGAACTAGTCATCATGTCTACTTTATGATGTACCTATTGTTTTTTAAGATAACTCAAATCTGTATATATTGATCTAAAGCACAGCAAATAATGAATTTATAATGCATTGTTTTTTTAGATCTCAAACGTGCATGTAAATGAGATCAATTCAGCTAAAGTATGGTAAATAATGAGTAAAGATTTTCAATTAGTGCACATATTATTTACATACAAATATAACGATATCCCGACGCACACCTCACTACCCGTTGGATGGTCTTTTATATGTTTATATTACAGTTAAAAATAGAAAAATAAAATTAAACTTGGCAAATATCTATAAAACAATTTCAAAGTGACCACCATTGTTTGCATTACAGGCATCTACTCTTCGTTTCATATTTTCAAATACATTTATTAATTGAGCTTCTGTAATATTTTGAATTGCGTCAGTTATTGCATTTTTTAATTCATCAACTTCGATATTCTGAAAGTGATTTCGATATTCTTCAATACATAATCGTACTGAATACTTCCAGTTTCCATCTACATCTTTTTGGCCGTTTCGGAAATAAGCTTCCAAAATAAACTTGTCTTGTTCCACAGTAAAAGGCATTATAACCTAAAAAAATTTATTTACGAAAAAGGCATAAAATACACGAATAAATTTACCTTGAAAGTCCTGGTTAATTTATTAATGAGTTTTGAAAAAAACTATTTTATTGTAATACAAATGTAGATAAAGGAATAATTGAAAAAGGAAAAATCTGTGTACGTTTATGAAATGTCAATCGAAGATGCAATAAATATTTGTGCCTAAGTTCACTAGTAACTTGAAATAAACTTTTGATAAAAATTCTGTAAAAGCAGTTTTTTTACGTGTGTGAAGATAGCGACGGCCATCTGAGCGACGGAGTGACGTCATCCACCAGTATGCGTATAACGAAACGTGCTATATAGAATTACATTGAATGTTTTTTATTAATAATTTCAACGCTATGGAGGTAAAGTAATTGTAATAGCAACCATGTAATGTATATAGCACAGGACCTCTTATAATGAAGTATAAACCATTTTAATAAAGTAATATAAAAGTTATAGCTTGGGAAAAACCGTACTTACATCCCTAGCGGACCATCCACCTACATGCCCCGTTTTTAGACAAACTATTGGTGCTTCTGCAATTAATTAAATTATATGACTTTCGCAAAAGTATGAAGTATTTTAATACGAAATTTCAATCGATTTCGTTCATAAATAACACAGTTAGAGACCTGGCGACGATTCAAGGCGCGCTCATTATGCGCGGGCATGGACATCCGTTTCTCGTTTTTAGAAAAACTATTGGTGCTTCTACAATTATTTAAATTATATGACTTTCGCAAAAGTATGAAGTATTTTAATACGAAATTTCAATCGATTTCGTTCATAAATAACACAGTTAGAGACCGGCGACGGTCCAAGGCGCGCTCATTACATGCGGGCAGCGACATGGGTCTCTCGTTTTTAGGAAAACTATTGGTGCTTCAGCAATTAAATAAATTATATGACTTTCGCAAAAGTCTGAAATATTTTAATCCAAAATTTCAATCGATTTCGTTCATCAATAACACAGTTAAAGACCTGGCAACGCTTCAAGACGCGCTCATTCCGCGCGGGCAGCGACATCCGTCTCTCGTTTTTAGGAAAACTATTGGTGCTTCTGCAATTAATTAAATTATATGACTTTCGCAAAAGTATTAAGTATCTTAATACGAAATTTCAATCGATTTCGTTCATAAATAAAACAGTTAGAGACCTGGCGACGATTCAAGGCGCGCTCATTATGCGCGGGCATCGACATCCGTTTCTCGTTTTTAGAAAAACTATTGGTGCTTCTGCAATTAATTAAATTATATGACTTTCGCAAAAGTATGAAGTATCTTAATACGAAATTTCAATCGATTTCGTTCATCAATAACACAGTTAGAGACCTGGCGACGATTCAAGGCGCGCTCATTATGCGCGGGCATCGACATCCGTTTCTCGTTTTTAGAAAAACTATTGGTGCTTCTACAATTAATTAAATTATATGACTTTCGCAAAAGTATGAAGTATTTTAATACGAAATTTCAATCGATTTCGTTCATAAATAACACAGTTAGAGACCGGCGACGGTCCAAGGCGCGCTCATTACGTGCGGGCAGCGACATGGGTCTCTCGTTTTTAGGAAAACTATTGGTGCTTCTGCAATTAAATAAATTATCAGACTTTTGCAAAAGTCTGAAATATTTTAATCCAAAATTTCAATCGATTTCGTTCATAAATAACACAGTTAAAGACCTGGCAACGCTTCAAGACGCGCTCATTATGCGCGGGCATCGACATCCGTTTCTCGTTTTTAGAAAAACTATTGGTGCTTCTGCAATTAATTAAATTATATGACTTTCGCAAAAGTATGAAGTATCTTAATACGAAATTTCAATCGATTTCGTTCATCAATAACACAGTTAGAGACCTGGCGACGATTCAAGGCGCGCTCATTATGCGCGGGCATCGACATCCGTTTCTCGTTTTTAGAAAAACTATTGGTGCTTCTGCAATTAATTAAATTATCAGACTTTCGCAAAAGTATGAAGTATTTTAATACGAAATTTCAATCGATTTCGTTCATAAATAACACAGTTAGAGACCGGCGACGGTTCAAGGCGCGCTCATTACATGCGGGCAGCGACATGCGTCTCTCGTTTTTAGGAAAACTATTGGTGCTTCTGCAATTAATTAAATTATATGACTTTCGCAAAAGTATTAAGTATCTTAATACGAAATTTCAATCGATTTCGTTCATAAATAACACAGTTACACACCTGGCGACGATTCAAGGCGCGCTCATTATGCGCGGGCATCGACATCCGTTTCTCGTTTTTAGAAAAACTATTGGTGCTTCTGCAATTAATTAAATTATCAGACTTTCGCAAAAGTATGAAGTATTTTAATACGAAATTTCAATCGATTTCGTTCATAAATAACACAGTTAGAGACCGGCGACGGTTCAAGGCGCGCTCATTACATGCGGGCAGCGACATGGGTCTCTCGTTTTTAGGAAAACTATTGGTGCTTCTGCAATTAATTAAATTATATGACTTTCGCAAAAGTATTAAGTATCTTAATACGAAATTTCAATCGATTTCGTTCATAAATAACACAGTTAGAGACCTGGCGACGATTCAAGGCGCGCTCATTATGCGCGGGCATCGACATCCGTTTCTCGTTTTTAGAAAAACTATTGGTGCTTCTGCAATTAATTAAATTATCAGACTTTCGCAAAAGTATGAAGTATTTTAATACGAAATTTCAATCGATTTCGTTCATAAATAACACAGTTAGAGACCGGCGACGGTTCAAGGCGCGCTCATTACATGCGGGCAGCGACATCCGTTTCTCGTTTTTAGAAAAACTATTGGGGCTTCTGCAATTAATTAAATTATCAGACTTTTGCAAAAGTCTGAAATATTTTAATCCAAAATTTCAATCGATTTCGTTCATAAATAACACAGTTAAAGACCTGGCAACGCTTCCAGACGCGCTCATTCCGCGCGGGCAGCGACATCCGTCTCTCGTTTTTAGGAAAACTATTGGTGCTTCTGCAATTAATTAAATTATATGACTTTCGCAAAAGTATGAAGTATTTTAATACGAAATTTCAATCGATTTCGTTCATAAATAACACAGTTAGAGACCGGCGACGGTTCAAGGCGCGCTCATTACATGCGGGCAGCGACATGGGTCTCTCGTTTTTAGGAAAACTATTGGTGCTTCTGCAATTAATTAAATTATATGACTTTGCAAAGTATTAAGTATCTAATACGAAATTTCAATCGATTTCGTTCATAAATAACACAGTTAGAGACCTGGCACGATTCAAGGCGCGCTCATTGCGCGGGCACGACATCCGTTCTCGTTTTTAGGAAAACTATTGGTGCTTCTGCAATTAATTAAATTATAGACTTTCGCAAAAGTATGAAGTATTTTAATACGAAATTTCAATCGATTTCGTTCATAAATAACACAGTTAGAGACTGGCGACGGTTCAAGGCGCGCTCATTACATGCGGGCAGCGACATCGTCTCTCGTTTTAGGAAAACTATTGGTGCTTTAAATTATAGACTTTGCAAAGTTGAATATTTAATCAAATTTCAATCGATTTCGTTCATAAATAACACAGTTAAGACCTGGAGTTCAGCGCGCTCATTCCGGCAGCGACATCCGTCTCTCGTTTTAGAAAACTATTGGTGCTTCTGCAATTAATTAAATTATATGACTTTCGCAAAAGTATGAAGTATTTTAATACGAAATTTCAATCGATTTCGTTCATAAATAACACAGTTAGAGACCGGCGACGGTTCAAGGCGCGCTCATTACATGCGGGCAGCGACATGGGTCTCTCGTTTTTAGGAAAACTATTGGTGCTTCTGCAATTAATTAAATTATATGACTTTCGCAAAAGTATTAAGTATCTTAATACGAAATTTCAATCGATTTCGTTCATAAATAACACAGTTACAGACCTGGCGACGATTCAAGGCGCGCTCATTATGCGCGGGCATCGACATCCGTTTCTCGTTTTTAGAAAAACTATTGGTGCTTCTGCAATTAATTAAATTATCAGACTTTCGCAAAAGTATGAAGTATTTTAATACGAAATTTCAATCGATTTCGTTCATAAATAACACAGTTAAAGACCTGGCAACGCTTCAAGGCGCGCTCATTACATGCGGGCAGCGACATCCGTCTCTCGTTTTAGGAAAACTATTGGTGCTTCTGCAATTAATTAAATTATATGACTTTCGCAAAAGTATTAAGTATCTTAATACGAAATTTCAATCGATTTCGTTCATAAATAACACAGTTAGAGACCTGGCGACGATTCAAGGCGCGCTCATTATGCGCGGGCATCGACATCCGTTTCTCGTTTTAGAAAAACTATTGGTGCTTCTGCAATTAATTAAATTATCAAACTTTCGCAAAAGTATGTAGTATTTTAATACGAAATTTCAATCGATTTCGTTCATAAATAACACAGTTAGAGACCGGCGACGGTTCAAGGCGCGCTCATTACATGCGGGCAGCGACATGCGTCTCTCGTTTTTAGGAAAACTATTGGTGCTTCTGCAATTAATTAAATTATATGACTTTCGCAAAAGTATTAAGTATCTTAATACGAAATTTCAATCGATTTCGTTCATAAATAACACAGTTACAGACCTGGCGACGATTCAAGGCGCGCTCATTATGCGCGGGCATCGACATCCGTTTCTCGTTTTAGAAAACTATTGGTGCTTCTGCAATTAATTAATTATCAGACTTTCGCAAAAGTATGAAGTATTTTAATACGAAATTTCAATCGATTTCGTTCATAAATAACACAGTTAGAGACCGGCGACGGTTCAAGGCGCGCTCATTACATGCGGGCAGCGACACGCGTCTCTCGTTTTAGGAAAACTATTGGTGCTTCTGCAATTAATTAAATTATATGACTTTCGCAAAAGTATTAAGTATCTTAATGAAATTTCAATCGATTTCGTTCATAAATAACACAGTTAAGACCTGGCGACGATTCAAGGCGCGCTCATTATGCGCGGGCATCGACATCCGTTTCTCGTTTTAGAAAAACTATTGGTGCTTCTGCAATTAATTAAATTTATCAGACTTTCGCAAAAGTATGAAGTATTTTAATACGAAATTTCAATCGATTTCGTTCATAAATAACACAGTTAGAGACCGGCGACGGTTCAAGGCGCGCTCATTACATGCGGGCAGCGACATCGTCTCTCGTTTTAGGAAAACTATTGGTGCTTCTCTTAATTAAATTATCAGACTTTTGCAAAAGTTAAATATTTTAAAAAATTTCAATCGATTTCGTTCATAAATAACACAGTTAAGACCTGGCAACGCTTAACGCGCTCATTCCGCGGGCGACATCCGTCTCTCGTTTTAGGAAAACTATTGGTGCTTCTGCAATTAATTAAATTATAACTTTCGCAAAAGTATGAAGTATTTTAATACGAAATTTCAATCGATTTCGTTCATAAATAACAAGTTAGAGACCGGCGACGGTTCAAGGCGCGCTCATTACATGCGGGCAGCGACATGGGTCTCTCGTTTTTAGGAAAACTATTGGTGCTTCTGCAATTAATTAAATTATGACTTTCGCAAAAGTATTAAGTATCTTAATACGAAATTTCAATCGATTTCGTTCATAAATAACAAGTTAAGACCTGGCGACGATTCAAGGCGCGCTCATTATCGCGGGCATCGACATCCGTTTCTCGTTTTTAGAAAAACTATTGGTGCTTCTGCAATTAATTAAATTATATGACTTTCGCAAAAGTATGAAGTATCTTAATACGAAATTTCAATCGATTTCGTTCATAATAACACAGTTAGAGACCTGGCGACGATTCAAGGCGCCTCATTATGCGCGGGCATCGACATCCGTTTCTCGTTTTAGAAAAACTATTGGTGCTTCTGCAATTAATTAAATTATCAGACTTTCGCAAAAGTATGAAGTATTTTAATACGAAATTTCAATCGATTTCGTTCATAAATAACACAGTTAGAGACCGGCGACGGTTCAAGGCGCCTCATTACATGCGGGCAGCGACATCGTCTCTCGTTTTAGGAAAACTATTGGTGCTTCTGCAATTAATAAATTATCAGACTTTGCAAAAGTTAAATATTTAATCAAAATTTCAATCGATTTCGTTCATAAATAACACAGTTAAAGACCTGGCAACGCTTCAAGACGCGCTCATTATGCGCGGGCATCGACATCCGTTTCTCGTTTTAGAAAACTATTGGTGCTTCTGCAATTAATTAAATTATATGACTTTCGCAAAAGTATGAAGTATCTTAATACGAAATTTCAATCGATTTCGTTCATCAATAACACAGTTAGAGACCTGGCGACGATTCAAGGCGCGCTCATTATGCGCGGGCATCGACATCCGTTTCTCGTTTTTAGAAAAACTATTGGTGCTTCTGCAATTAATTAAATTATCAGACTTTCGCAAAAGTATGAAGTATTTTAATACGAAATTTCAATCGATTTCGTTCATAAATAACACAGTTAGAGACCGGCGACGGTTCAAGGCGCGCTCATTACATGCGGGCAGCGACATGCGTCTCTCGTTTTTAGGAAAACTATTGGTGCTTCTGCAATTAAATAAATTATCAGACTTTTGCAAAAGTATGAATTTTTAATACGAAATTTCAATCGATTTCGTTCATAAATAACACAGTTAGAGACCGGCGACGGTTCAAGGCGCCTCATTACATGCGGGCAGCGACATCGTCTCCGTTTTTAGGAAAACTATTGGTGCTTCTGCAATTAAATAAATTATCAGACTTTTGCAAAAGTTGAAATATTTTAATCAAAATTTCAATCGATTTCGTTCATAAATAACACAGTTAAAGACCTGGCAACGTTCCAGACGCGCTCATTCCGCGGGCAGCGACATCGTCTCGTTTTTAGGAAAACTATTGGTGCTTCTGCAATTAATTAAATTATATGACTTTCGCAAAAGTATGAAGTATTTTAATACGAAATTTCAATCGATTTCGTTCATAAATAACACAGTTAGAGACCGGCGACGTTTCAAGGCGCCTCATTACATGCGGGCAGCGACATGGGTCTCTCGTTTTAGGAAAACTATTGGTGCTTCTGCAATTAAATAAATTATCAGACTTTTGTAAAAGTCTGAAATATTTTAATCAAAATTTCAATCGATTTCGTTCATAAATAACACAGTTAGAGACCGGCGACGGTTCAAGGCGCGCTCATTATGCGGCAGAGACATCCGTCTCCGTTTTAGGAAAACTATTGGTGCTTCTGCAATTAATTAAATTATCAATTATTTATGACCTCAATGTGATAGATAAGTCGCTTTATCGTCGCATACTTTAAAAAGTAACTCACGGATAATGTAATGTCTTGCTTTATTTCATGATGAAACTTTCCTGTTTAAATTATTGGCTGAAAATTGCAGGGTAATTTCAAGAAAATTGTAAAGAAAATGAACAATTATAGATTAAACAACATGCGTTGACGAATTGGATTATGGATGAGGTGTGGTTACATTATTATCCTTCACTTATTTTATTTAATTTTTTTTGACATGTAATTACCTAAAAGTAATGCAACATGATATATAAAGACTCATTGTTGTGATCCTTGAGATAATTTTCTGTTGAAAGTGAAAGCAATCAGAATTTTTGTATGAATAACTGCCAAATAGCCTCAGTTGAAATATTGACACTATTACATCAAGCCCGCCCTTTTTTCTTTAAAGCAGATGTTGCAATTCCATTATTATAGTCAAGTTAATGGCTATGAAATGAATGGAATTTTAATTATTTTGTAATCCTTGGCATTACCAGTATGCCGATCCTTTAACGTTGAAGGAAATAGGCGATTAGGGAAAATTTTATTTTATTAACAATAAATTAAAAATTAAATTTTGCACTCTTTTATAAATTCGACATGCATAATTCGACGTTTGACGATTTTAAAATACTTACTAGGTCAACCAATTATCGTCTGTCCAGAAACGAAGCGGAGGAATATATTAAAATAGTTCATTTACTTTTCAAATAAGCGGTACACGATTTTGTATTAAGTTAAATAGATTTCTTAAACTTGTTTTAGGATATACCCTTCCATACTATAGCGTTACAACGTAAGTGATTTATCACAGGTTGCTAATCCTTTAACAATGCAATGGGACGTACCTGTTGTTGAGTTGTAAACTAAAGATCATAGGCGTGATTGCAGACAAACAAATGACGATTCAATGTTTTATTGAACACTTAAAAAAAGTGATCTTTCAGATATCATTGCATTATAAAAGTATTATATGTAGCTATAATTTGTGTGGGCAATTAGCGTTTTCGCATATCCTCCCTAATTACCTCTTTACCATATCTTTACATTAAAATCTATTAAAGTAAAATAAAATGCAGTACATACTTTTTAGTTCTATTAGTAGTAATTAATTAGTTTAAAATTATTAATAATGTGGTCGATAATGGTATTAGCAATTTGTAATATATACGGAGTTAATCAAACAATCTATAATTACTTAATCAACCACGAAATTCTTTTAATATGAAAACATAAAAATTATATTACAAATAAATAATATCCTCGCTCCTTCCACGTTTAATTAGTAAATTAATTTCATTATGACATATCTAATCAATATTACTTGAGTTTTAGATTTTTTTTAAAACAACCCAACGCCCCTGGAATCTGGAAACATGCCCGTTTCTTTAATTAAAAATTATTGTAATGTGGAATCATTTGTACTGTATAAACCTTACAGAATTCAATGTAAATCATATCATATATATTTTTCATTTGTTTGAGTCGTTTGTGATTTGTTGATCGGCTAGCTCTTCTAAACCATTATTTATTCTTTGCCAAATTTCGAAACAACAGCAAATCATAAAAATAGCTTAAAAGCCACTGCAACAACTTCGGTTTTTAATCATTTGATAACTGTCCATACTACATACACTTTAATTAATTAGTAATAAAATATTATTTAATTCTGACAGACCCACCACCAATAAAATTAGAAAAGATTTATTTGAAGTAGGTATGAAAGAGACTATAAAATACAATCCACCACCGAATAACCTATCTACATTAATTATAAAAAGGCCCATTAAAACTATTGTTGGAATAATACGAGCCTTTCCAACCCCCTATTTAAGTGTATTCCGTCTCTGAAAAACAAATGACGTTGTCAATTGGTTGTAATGTTTGCAAATATCTGGTATACCTTTCAAAATAGACGTCATTATGAAAGAAACTATTCACGTCTATTAAAACGACTCTACCTGTTTGGAAAAAGATATACATTAATACATCAAGGTTTTTAATTAAAAAAGTACGTTACTCACGGTCTTTATAGTTCCTAAGGAAGGCGTTGAATTTCTCCAACACCATCGCTTGGCTTTGAGGCCCGGGGATGGGCAGTACAGTGCATAGGTTTATGCGGTCAACCCCTGGGCTTTTATTGTTGCTACTAATCTTATGAAAGATTTTCGCAATGATTCATATTTCGTGTTCTAAAAGATAAAAAAATTAACAAACACAAACGATATAACTATGGTACTTACTCTCAAAACGTCATTGCTTCCAATCATTAACAATATATTTGGCAAGCACGTTGCAATAATTTCGCGATTTGCAACGTGCTACCGGTTTAATTGACCTATGGTTTGCCCACCTATGGCCAATTATATATTTTTATTATGTGCATTTACCGTGGTCATAATATCCGTCGGTTTTTCAAAACTGTTGTTAGAAGACGACGCATATTAGAAGCCCCTAAGAATGTAATTTCTTTCTGAAATGGAACAGTCATTATAAGTAAACTATATAATTTATTTAAGGGCTACTTACATCCTTTATTACTAGCATCTTTGATTACATTTAAAAAAAACTGTTACCTAAAACCAAGAAAAGTAATGCGTGCTTCTTAGTTCTCAGTGTAATAAACCGCTAAGCCGAAATAAAAAATCTTTATTTTTTCTAGCTATACCTGACACCCGTATAGACGGTACTTAACAACTTGAAATTAAGATGAAAATCATAATAAACCCTTGAATTTGGTTACGTTAAATCCTTTTCTTTTACACACCACCCACAAACCGCTGTGAGGGGAAGGTGGCGCATATCTCATATTGTTGGGGGTTAACACACTACTTTTTTTGCATAAGATCTTTTACTTACGGTTGTCAAACTTGCAAGTAAGAATTTTACCTGTGTAATCATGGCGTCAAGAAAAAATGATTTCATTGAGATAATTGAGAAGTTCGCACTGTTTCTCGCGGAAAAGATTGCGAATATCGAAGATATGGAAAATATCGGATTCGGTCACGATTCTTTAGTTTGTGAGGCGAGTATTAAAATTTTTGGCACGAATTTACTAGAAAAACGGCGGCGATTATATAACTATTGGTTGAGGAATACGGGTAACATTAAAGGTATGTTAAAAGATTTCTTAATTTCAAAAAAGCAATCTGCGGGAACTATTAAAGACACCATAGATATATCTCAGTGCATTAATGTCGATTTTAATCAAAGCATTGCCTCAACCAAGACTGTACCTCTCTCGAAAACTGTAGAAACATTTAAAACATTTAAATACGATCATTTAGTAGATAGTAAAAACGATCTAGAAGTTGCGCTAGAGCATGATGTTATATTCAGTAATTGCATTTCTCATCAAATCACCGATATATTGCATATTGATAGTGAAAAAGATAAATGTCGACTTTAGAATTCTGGCAGAATCAATTTTGATACTAATTTTCAATTTAAAAATTATACGCGTATTTTATTCGTAAAACTATTAGGAAATTTATCCAAACTGCGCCTTATGCATTAAATCTAAAAGAAATAATTCGCTCAGTAGGACGGCTATTATTTATATGTCGTGGTTATCGTGAATGTCGTACCTTTGTATGTAAATTAGTTTACGATTCAATTAGTCAAGATGGTTTTATTCATGGAGTTTTATAATTAAAGGTGATTTTAATCATGCAGACGGTAATGTTGTCAAACGGAAACAAATAAGAGGATATGAGCGTACTTTAGCAAAAATGATCTTCAAACTATCACCGCGTTTAAATATGTCCAAAACAAAACGTTGGAGGCAGACATAGACTTACTGAGTTCTAAAACTATTCATAACATTCCTACTGGCGGTACCGCCAGAAAAATCAAATCGGAAGCCAATTGCGAAAAGATTTAGCCCGAATGATTATCAAGCAGTGACATTGATGTATCATAATCAAAATGGCCATATATAAATCATTTTCATCATACGTCTCATATTGTAGTTTATTTGCGATTGGAATGGTGTTACAATTTATGTTTAGATTTTTTAAAAACCCGGAATGTTACGCTGTACCTGGATTGCACCGGTACCGTTGTTAGGAAATTTAATGAAAATAGTAAGAGAGTATTTTATTACGCCGGGGTCATTCACTATCCAGTTGAAGGCAAAATATCACTTTACCAGTGTGTGAAATGATTTCTAATTCTCATACCTCAGCCACAATTACAAAATGGCTGCAAGATTTTGTCCTAGGTAGAAATTGCCCTTTCATAGCGTAGTTACTGATTTCAGCTGGGCGCTAATCAATTCGGTTGCGTATGTTTTTGTAACATGAGCGTTTTAGAGTACCTTCAAGAACACATAAAGCTTTAGTCAACGATTTAGAAATTTCAAATTTTGCCATTCATATTTGTTGTGCTCATTTTATGAAAATAGTAGCAAGCGATGCTAAAAAGCGGCAAGAAAAGATAAAAGTTTTTTTTTGATCGGAGGGTGTAAAGTTTATGTTAGCAACCAATTATAATGAGTGTAAATTACTATTTGTCGATTTCGTTACCGTTTTGGCAAATAAATA
This sequence comes from Vesta saturnalis, assembly GCA_036346205.1. NCBI lineage: Eukaryota > Metazoa > Arthropoda > Insecta > Coleoptera > Lampyridae > Vesta > Vesta saturnalis. Next base: position 1,953,489 of record JARFJB010000001.1, read on the forward strand.
TTTATTCAGCGAGGTGCATATTGCATTACATAGATTGGCAAATACAATGGTTTATGATACAAGTGAGGACATTTCAAAATCCGTTAACTTTTATGATGCGAACGAAAACATTAATTTGGTTTTATACAAAAAGCCCATTTTATGTTGATTTTTTATTATTTTACGTTCTATAGATCCATTACATGATGAAAAATTAGATTCAAATCCATTTTATTGGATTTTCTGCAAACTTGTGTGGATAAATATTTTCCATATTTGCCTTTTGGTCGGGTTTGTTGGTAAAAAAGTAATAAAGACGTTTTGTCAAACTCCATAGTTGAGGATGGTTCAACATAGTAAAAACTTTATATTAGACAAACACAGAAATTTGAAATGTAGTAGATTTATACAAAAACTTGGCGAGTATTTAGAGTGCAAAGAAAAGGAATTAAAATTTAACTTGTTAAATAAGAAACCCGGCAGAAAAATTAGCTCGCCAATTAAATACAGTTGAGGGTCGTGGAATAGAACCCTAAACGTAAATATACCCATCTTCGTAGTGGCACATCTGTCAAACGTTTGAGCCAAGTGATGCTCAATAAACGCGTGGTGACTTTTTCGAAAATGGAGTATTTAAGTATAACAATTTGTTTAAATATATCCATTCATTGCCAAATATTCATTCCTTCATTGCGAAATATGACTTACCGGAATTTTATTATAATGATTTAGATTTTTGATTATTACACGTAAATGGAAACGAATGGGTAGCATCTTTTATAATTGATTTGTTTCTTCAATTAATGGTTAGGTCTAAGCAAGATTTTATCGCGTTAAATAGTACGCAAGTCAATCAATTTAAGTTAGAGAACAACACCTCATTAAACCAAATGTATTTCGTAGAAACTGGGCACATTGTTTGTATACCCATGATTGAAAACCACCATTGGTTCTTATTTGTTGCGAATGGAAAAATAAACAATTTCACGTGTTTAACAGTTTAAGTAGTTTTAATCAAACATCAGCAAATCGTTACTTTGTTCTATTTAAAGATTTACTACGATCTGTAGGTGTAGACACAACTGGATGGAGTTTGGTTGACATGAAACACCTCAAACAAACAGATGGTTATAACTGCGGTATCTTCGTAATGTACTACGTTCAAAATTAGTGTTCAATGACGGCACATTTCACTACGATAATAATTTTAAACCAGATCAATACCGTAATTACGTCCAAAATTATTTATTGGAGAAGTCAATGCCAATGAACAGTTACTGTATGAATTGTTCACGTGCCGCGATTCATAGCCATACATCGGTTTGGTTTCAATGTGATGCGTGCAAGCATTGGAAACACGCGAACTCAAACAAGATAAAATATTATGTTGTAATGGTAGCTGCACAGGGAGCGAAACTAGTTGGATCCAGTGTGGGATCTGCAAAGGATGGATTCACTTTAATTGTTTAGAGAACACAAAAAACCCAGATGAGTGTAAAACAAACCATACCGTTGTAGGATTTGTACCAGCATTCCAAATTTATGATTCTCCCCTTATGTGTTGCTTGAACCTTTTTCCAAATTTGTTAGGACAAATGGGGCTTCGGCTCGCACCCACTGAGAGGGTCTGCATTTTTAGGGAACCGTCTCTCTGCGCTTTTTTCCAAATTTGTTAGGACAAATGCACCGGCTCGCACCCACTGAGAGGGTCTGCATTTTTAGGGAACCGTGCTTTTTTTCCAAATTTGTTAGGACAAATGCACGGGCTTCGGCTCGCACCCACTGAGAGGGTCTGCATTTTTAGAAACCGTCGTCTCTTTGCGCTTTTTCCAAATTTGTTAGGACAAATGCACGGGCTTGCTCGCACCCACTGAGAGGGTCTGCATTTTTAGAAACCGTCGTCCTTTTTTTCCAAATTTGTTAGGACAAATGCACCTTCCTCGCCCCACTGAGAGGGTCTGCATTTTAGGAAACCGTCGTTCTTTGGCTTTTCCAAATTTGTTAGGACAAATGCACGGGCTTGGCTCCCCCACTGGGGGTCTGCATTTTAGGAAATCGTCTCTTTACGCTTTTTCCAAATTTGTTAGGACAAATGCACGGGGGCTCCACCCACTGAGAGGGTCTGCATTTTTGGGAAACCGTCGTCTCTTTGCTTTTTCCAAATTTGTTAGGACAAATGCACTTCGGCTCGCACCCACTGGGGTCTGCATTTTTAGGGAAACCGTCGTCTCTTTATTTTTCCAAATTTGTTAGGACAAATGCAGGCTTCGCTCGACTGAGGGTCTGCATTTTTAGGAAACCGTCGTCTCTTTACGCTTTTTCCAAATTTTTAGGACAAATGCACCTTTAAACTGGAGGGTCTGCATTTTTAAAACCGTCGTCTCTTTGCGCTTTCCAAATTTGTTACAAATGCACGGGCTTCGGCTCGCACCCACTGAGAGGGTCTGCATTTTAGAAACCGTCGTCTCTTTACGCTTTTTCCAAATTTGTTAGGACAAATGCAGGCTTCGCTAACTGAGAGGTCTGCATTTTAAAACCGTCTCTTTGCTTTTTCCAAATTTGTTAGGACAAATGCACGGGCTTCCTCCCCAACTGAGAGGGTCTGCATTTTTAAAACCGTCGTCTCCGCTTTTTTAAATTTGTTAGGACAAATGCAGGGAACTAATCTGCATTTTAAAATTTTTCAAAATTTAAAACCTATTTATAGTGGAGTAGGCCTAAACCAAAAAAAAATCTATGCTCAAAAGGGTGGAGTGGAATAGATATTAGAATTGTCAGTCTGATTAATAAATTATACTTAGCTGTATTCATTATTTTTTACTTTGCACAAAAATTATATTTTTTGTTTGTATTTTGCGTAATGACATTGAGTGTAAAGCACGGTAATCTAGTTACGATCGGAGCAAACAATGTTGTTTCAAGGATTACTTTTTAACACCCATTAGGTACATGTATGAGGACACGACTCATAATACGCTTTTGTTATCCTACAGTACATAAGGAATATGGAAATATTACAGAAATTTTGAACGATTAGCCTTGAACTACTTAGGAGCAATTATAAACTATTAATAATCTAATTGCAATCATTAGATCTTTTTTGTTGAGGCAATAGATGATAAAATTAATACTTATTGGAATATATTCTATTTTCCTCTAAAAATATAGGTAGGCGTTTGTGAACCATCAACGGAAATGACGAATCGCTTTTAAGGCATTACCTTCCTTTGCTGTTGTTTTGAAAGTCGGCAAAGTTCAAGTAATGATTTTGAAAGATTCGCTAATCAACAAAGTTTACAAAGTGTAAATAGCAGATTGTGAATGAAATCTCCTGCTAACCATCGCGTTTGTTAATTGTATAAAAAATGATTCCCATTACAATAATTTTTAATTAAAGAAACCGCGTTGGGTTGTTTTACAAAAAATCTAAAACTCAAGTAATATTGATTAGATATGTCATAATGAAATTAATTAATACTAATTAAACGTGTGGAAGGAGCGAGGATATTATTTATTTTAATATAATTTTTATGTTTTCATATTAAAAGAATTTCGTGGTTGATTAAGTAATTATAGATTGTTTGCATTGCCAACTCCGTATATATTACAAATTGCTAATACCATTATCGACCACAATTAATAATTTTAAACTAATTAATTACTACTAATAGAACTAAAAGTATGTACTGCATTTTATTTTACTTTAATAGATTTTAATGTAAAGATATGGTAAAGAGGTAATTAGGGAGGATATGGAAAACGCTAATTGCCCCACAAATTATACTACATATAATTTTTATAATGCAATGGTATCTGAAAGATCACTTTATTTAAGTGTTCAATAAAACATTGCAATCGTCATTTTTTGTCTGCAATCACGCCTATGATCTTTAGTTTACAACTCAACAACAGGTACGTCCCATTGCATTGTTAAAGGATTAGCAACCTGTGATAAATCACCGTTGTAACGCTATAGTATGGAAGCGGTATATCCTAAAACAAGTTTAAGAAATCTATTTAACAATACAAAATCGTGTACCGCTTATTTGAAAAGTGAATGAACTATTTTAATATATTCCTCCGCTTCGTTTCTGGACAGACGATAATTGGTTGACCTAGTAAGTATTTTAAAATCGTCAAACGTCGAATTATGCATGTCGAATTTATAAAAGAGTGCAAAATTTAATTTTAATTTATTGTTAATAAAATAAAATTTTTAATCGCCTATTTCCTTCAACGTTAAAGTGATCGGCATACTGGTAATGCCAAGGATTACAAAAATAATTAAAATTCCATTCATTTTACATAGCCATTAACTTGACTATAATAATGGAATTGCAACATCTGCTTTAAAGAAAAAAAGGGGGGAAGCTTGATGTAATAGTGTCAATATTTCAACTGAGGCTATTTGCGCAGTTATTCATAAAAAATTCTGATTGCTTTCCTTTCAACAGAAAAATTATCTCAAGGATCACAACAATGAGTCTTTATATATCATGTTGCATTACTTTTAGGTAATTACATGTGTCAAAAAAATTAAATAAAATAAGTGAAGGAAATAATGTAACCACACCTCATCCATAATCCAATTCGTCAACGCATGTTGTTTAATCTATAATTGTTCATTTTTTTCACTTTTTTTTACCCTGTAATTTTCAGCCAATAATTTAAACAGGAAAGTTTCATCATGAAATAAAGCAAGACATTACATTATCCGTGAGTTACTTTTAAAGTATGCGACGATAAAATTATCTATCACATTGAGGTCAAAAATTTGATAATTTAATTAATTGCAGAAGCACCAATAGTTTTCCTAAAACGAGAGACGGATGTCCTGCCCGCATGTAATGAGCGCGCCTTGAACCGTCGCCGGTCTCTAACTGTGTTATTTATGAACGAAATCGATTGAAATTTTGGATTAAAATATTTCAGACTTTTCAAAGTCTGATAATTTATTTAATTGCAGAAGCACCAATAGTTTTCCTAAAACGGAGACCCATGTCGCTGCCCGCATGTAATGAGCGCGCCTTGAACCGTCGCCGGTCTCTAACTGTGTTATTTATGAACGAAATCGATTGAAATTTCGTATTAAAATACTTCATACTTTTGCGAAAGTCATATAATTTAATTAATTGCAGAAGCACCAATAGTTTTCCTAAAAAGAGACGGATGTCGCTGCCCGCGCGGAATGAGCGCGCTGAACGTTGCCAGGTCTTTAACTGTGTTATTTATGAACGAAATCGATTGAAATTTTGAAAATATTTCAACTTTTGCAAAGTCTGATAATTTAATTAATTGCAGAAGCACCAATAGTTTTCCTAAAACGGAGACGCATGTCGCTGCCCGCATGTAATGAGCGCGCCTTGAAGTCGCCGGTCTCTAACTGTGTTATTTATGAACGAAATCGATTGAAATTTCGTATTAAAATACTTCATACTTTTGCGAAAGTCTGATAATTTAATTAATTGCAGAAGCACCAATAGTTTTCTAAAAACGAGAAACGGATGTCGATGCCCGCGCATAATGAGCGCGCCTTGAATCGTCGCCAGGTCTCTAACTGTGTTATTTATGAACGAAATCGATTGAAATTTCGTATTAAGATACTTCATACTTTTGCGAAAGTCATATAATTTAATTAATTGCAGAAGCACCAATAGTTTTCTAAAAACGAGAAACGGATGTCGATGCCCGCGCATAATGAGCGCGTTTGAAGCGTCGCCAGGTCTTAACTGTGTTATTTATGAACGAAATCGATTGAAATTTTGGATTAAAATATTTCAACTTTTGCGAAAGTCATATAATTTAATTAATTGCAGAAGCACCAATAGTTTTCTAAAACGAGAGACCCATGTCGCTGCCCCATGTAATGAGCGCGCCTTGAACCGTCGCCGGTCTCTAACTGTGTTATTTATGAACGAAATCGATTGAAATTTCGTATTTACTTCATACTTTTGCGAAAGTCATATAATTTTTAATTGCAGAAGCACCAATAGTTTTCCTAAAACGAGAGACGGATGTCGCTGCCCGCGCGGAATGAGCGCGTCTGGCGTTAGGTCTTTGTGTTATTTATGAACGAAATCGATTGAAATTTTATTAAAATATTTCAGACTTTTGCAAAGTCTGATAATTTTTAAAATTGCAGAAGCACCAATAGTTTTCCTAAAACGAGAGACGGGTCGCTGCCCGCATGTAATGAGCGCGCCTTGAACCGTCGCCGGTCTCTAACTGTGTTATTTATGAACGAAATCGATTGAAATTTCGTATTAAAATACTTCATACTTTTGCGAAAGTCTGATAATTTAATTAATTGCAGAAGCACCAATAGTTTTCTAAAAACGAGAAACGGATGTCGATGCCCGCGCATAATGAGCGCGCCTTGAATCGTCGCCAGGTCTCTAACTGTGTTATTTATGAACGAAATCGATTGAAATTTCGTATTAAGATACTTAATACTTTTGCGAAAGTCATATAATTTAATTAATTGCAGAAGCACCAATAGTTTTCCTAAAACGAGAGACCATGTCGCTGCCCGCATGTAATGAGCGCGCCTTGAATCGTCGCCAGGTCTCTAACTGTGTTATTTATGAACGAAATCGATTGAAATTTCGTATTAAATACTAATACTTTTGCGAAAGTCATATAATTTAATTAATTGCAGAAGCACCAATAGTTTTCTAAAACGAGAAACGGATGTCGTGCCCCGCATAATGAGCGCGCCTTGAATCGTCGCCAGGTCTCTAACTGTGTTATTTATGAACGAAATCGATTGAAATTTCGTATTAATATTCATACTTTTGCGAAAGTCATATAATTTAATTAATTGCAGAAGCACCAATAGTTTTCTAAAAACGAGAAACGGATGTCGATGCCGCGCATAATGAGCGCGCCTTGAATCGTCGCCAGGTCTCTAACTGTGTTATTTATGAACGAAATCGATTGAAATTTCGTATTAAGATACTTAATACTTTTGCGAAAGTCATATAATTTAATTAATTGCAGAAGCACCAATAGTTTTCCTAAAACGAGAGACGGATGTCGCTGCCCGCGGAATGAGCGCGTCTTGAATCGTCGCCAGGTCTCTAACTGTGTTATTTATGAACGAAATCGATTGAAATTTCGTATTAAAATACTTCAGACTTTTGCGAAAGTCATATAATTTAATTAATTGCAGAAGCACCAATAGTTTTCCTAAAAACGAGAGACGGATGTCGCTGCCCGCATGTAATGAGCGCGCCTTGAACCGTCGCCAGGTCTCTAACTGTGTTATTTATGAACGAAATCGATTGAAATTTCGTATTAAAATACTTCATACTTTTGCGAAAGTCATATAATTTAATTAATTGCAGAAGCACCAATAGTTTTTCTAAAAACGAGAAACGGATGTCGATGCCCGCGCGTAATGAGCGCGCCTTGAATCGTCGCCAGGTCTCTAACTGTGTTATTTATGAACGAAATCGATTGAAATTTCGTATTAAGATACTTCATACTTTTGCGAAAGTCATATAATTTAATTAATTGCAGAAGCACCAATAGTTTTCTAAAACGAGAAACGGATGTCGATGCCCGCGCATAATGAGCGCGCCTTGAATCGTCGCCAGGTCTCTAACTGTGTTATTTATGAACGAAATCGATTGAAATTTCGTATTAAGATACTTCATACTTTTGCGAAAGTCATATAATTTAATTAATTGCAGAAGCACCAATAGTTTTCTAAAACGAGAAACGGATGTCGATGCCCGCGCATAATGAGCGCGCCTTGAATCGTCGCCAGGTCTCTAACTGTGTTATTTATGAACGAAATCGATTGAAATTTCGTATTAAAATACTTCATACTTTTGCGAAAGTCATATAATTTAATTAATTGCAGAAGCACCAATAGTTTGTCTAAAAACAGGGCATGTATGTGGATGGTCCGCTAGAGATGTAAGTACGGTTTTTCCCAAGCTATAACTTTTATATTACTTTATTAAAATGGTTTATACTTCATTATAAGAGGTACTGTGCTATATACATTACATGGTTGCTATTACAATTACTTTACCTCCATAGCGTTGAAATTATTAATAAAAACATTCAATGTAATTCTATATAGCACGTTTCGTTATACGCATACTGGTGGATGACGTCACTCCGTCGCTCAGATGGCCGTCGCTATCTTCACACGTGTTTTTGGTCATTCATTGTTGATATCCCGGTATAATGCTGACACTAATAGTTACATAACCTAAAAATTAAAATGTCTCTTGCTTTAAATTTCTTAAAGTTACGTACTAAAGGTATCAAATATCAAATTTTTAAATTCATTAAACTAATTCTGTACTAGGTGTATTAATTAATTTAGCTACACGTACACTATCTAGTGTATCTACAAACCCTGTTCGGAATTCTTCAGTCATATACCCACTTAAATGCATAAACAACAATTGGATTTGGCAAAAGCCATATCCAATAAGATTACCATTAAAAATAGTCCCAGAGATTAAGTCACCTGATTTTTGGCCCACACCTTCCATAATAGAACCTTTAATCAATGCAGCAATCATAGATTATCCATTACCTAAAAATGACCAAGCGAAAGAAGCAGCAAGGCTTATTGTTATAAGAAGAAAGAAAATGAAAAAACACAAATTGAAAAAGCTAAGAAAACGACTAAAATATGAAAGAGCTAAGGTATTATATATAATAAGTAAATAAAAATTGTCTATTATTCCTTGCAGATACGACAAAGAAGAGAACATAAAAAAGAAAAAGAATTTCAAGCTGTTTTAACTGCCCAATGTAAAGTTGGTGAAGGATTTAGTGCAGAAGAATACGTTGCAGGTAAACTAAAACAATACAATGAAAAACCACCAATTCCGTTTTATTTAACCGATGAGTATAAAGAGCTGCTGAGGATAAAAGATTTAAGATTAAATGTAAAATATGACTACAAAAAATGAGATTTTCCTCGAGTGTAATTAATGTTTGAATTAAATTGAAAAAAAATTGAATTTTTATTTATTTAAAAATTATTTGGTACAAGAGGTAAATAGTTTAATAAGGCTAGGATGTTTCCTGAATAGTGAAAGCATGGAGTTCACACGATGTAATGTAAAGTCTTTTTGTTTTTCAATATGCACTTTAAGTTTTTCATTACCTACAACTTTAGCAGCAGATTCAGGTAAACATTTTTCTTCCGTTTTCCCTAAAAAAATATTAATTTGTAACATATTAATCACTACATTAATACTTATTTAAATGAGCATAGGTTTTTATAGAAAGGCAAAGACCAGTCATAAATGCTTCTGGTGTTTTGGTATAAAATAAACAGGAAGCCACATAGAATCTTTAAGATCTTCATCATTTGTTAAATTACTAAAGAGATGTAATAATTTATTATACAAGACAAAAGAGCATTATAAAGATTGTAATAAAGATATTAATTTATGAGTGGTGTTCACCAGAATTTATTTTCTTTTGTTGTGTATAATATTCTATTTAACCTTGTGCTTAGTACATAATTAAATTTGTCTTCATTTTACAACAAAAAAATATGTAGGTATATAAACAATTATCTGTAGATTAATTTGTTTATTTAATCGGCTGATTTTGTGTTGATTAGAAACTTATTTTTGTTACATTTGGTATAAATTATTAACCGACATACGTTTTCTGAAAATTAACTCGTACATTTCGTAAAATGTGTCCTAACACACCTCTCATGATCCCGACTTTATATTGTGGGACTGAAGAATGTTTTAACCCCTTGCTGGATTAAAAGTAGCTCCCGAGTCTCTCAACATATAACTCCAAAGTTCCTGACTTTACTAAACGAAAATGTAAATGTTACTTTAGCTCTCCAGGAATAAAGATTCTGACATGAATGTTGCTTCTTTCTTTGTTTATTTTTTGGTATTGGGTACATAAATTTATCTTTTTCAGAAAACACACTGTGTGCATTAGACCTATGCTAGTTTCCTACAGAACGACACCAGCATTGTTGTAATGTTGAATTAAAGTTAAATATTACTGAGCTCGAGCATCCACTTAGTGTGCACTAAAGTAAAATTCATAGCACAATTTGCTAGTAAGATACCATACAAGTGAAGCATGCTTAAATACTGTAAATAAAATTCTGCACTTATATTTAAACTAAATGTTATCATGAGTAAAAAATTTAGATTGGTGTGTAAACATTGTCAAAGAGTTTATTGTTTGTGACATAAATAATTTGGTGAAAAATTATTAATAGGCCACAAAAGTAGCTACTTGTATTTGTTGATTAATAGACTGCAAAAGCATTGTTCAATAGTTGAAGGAGTTGCAAAACACAGTTTATATCTATTAAAACTTACTCTTTCCTGAATAGCCATAAGTTAACCAAGGTGAATCGGGATTGGTTAATTTTTTATCAAAACTAGGTGCCCTCTTCTTTCGTTTTTCATCCAGTGTTAATACTTCAAAGTGTGATACTTTTACCACTCTTGATCCATTCTCAGTTGAAAATCTTGTTCCAATACCATCTGCTATTTCAACACTTTCTTTTGAGTCTGCTTTACTCTTTATTAACATTGATTGTGATCTCAATAATTGTAATGAATCTTTACTGAGCGAAAGTCTTGATATGTTTGGGCTTAATTTTGTTTTATCAATACTCTTCTTCTTATCTTAAAAGAAAAGAACTTTAATGTTTTGAAATAAATTTTTTAGAGCAATAAGTTCCCTTTTCCACAATTTGAAGTACAAAAATGCAAGTTTAGAAAAACCAACAATTCACTTTATTACATATTTAAAAATACCAGACTAGGATCAGGTTGGTTTCCATGTCTAATGTATTCAAACCAAATACAGCACAAAATTAAATATGTTACCTGTTCATAATTATTTATATTTAAGTACACAAGTTTTGACCCTAAAATTAATATCAAATAAGTGCCTACAAGCCATCATCAAAATGATTAAAAATCACATTCTGTTAATCGAGAGCATCCATAAACCTCTTAAAAACAACTACAATGATTCTTGTTTGCGTTTCTCCTGTAATATAGAAAAAAATATCAGAATTACAAACAACTTTATGCAATGTCAGCTTTGAAACAAGTGGAAAATTCTAAAAAGCTACTAGCCTTGTATTTGAACGTATTACACGCAGTCGTCAAATCTTGACTTCATATTTTAAAAAACCCTAAAGTTATATTAATAGTGGTTAAGTCTATCAATATCTTGGTAAGTAATTTCAAACAATAAGTCTTGGTAAAATTAGTTCCTCAAAAGTTTTTTTTTTTTTGAAAAGTTCTTAACTTGGCAACTTAGAGGAAGGACGTGTAGTATCGACCAGAGGCTAATATCGACTACAGCAATAATTAAAAAATCACCGTTCGTACTTTAAATCTGACATGTGCCGCCATCTCATAATGAAACAGTAGTGACCGGCTTTATTGTTCGTGTGAATTTAAAACGGAGTTTCGGTCGTTCTTATAAAGTTTACTGCTTTCTTCATTAAGGTAATTGTTCTTTACGGATGGTTATTTTACTGAATTTGTATTGTTGTTATTGAGGGATTGTAACTGACAAATTTTTTATGTGGTTAGATTGCTTGAAAAGTACTAGGTTAGGTAGCCCTGATGTAATATCTATAAACTGTAGCGGGTAATACTGACCGAGGTGATCGATATTACCCATGACTGGTCGATTTTACCCGAATCAACATTGATAGTAGTTTTCAAAATTCTAGATGCCGAAAATATATGTAAGAAAAACAACTTGCTCATCTTGGACCGAAGAATCCTTACAACGCGCTGTCAAGGCAGTGCAAAGAAAGGAATTGAGCATTAGAAGTGCAGTAAAACATTTCGAAATTCCTTATGGTACTCTTTAGGATCGCTTGAGCAAACGATTTCCCAATAAGAAACTAAAGTTGGGTAGAAAAGCAGTTTTCACTCGTGATCAAGAAACAGAACTTGCAAATCACGTATTGCAATTATCTAAGCTATTTTGTGGTTTAACTCCAAAAACTATTTGATAGGTAGTGTATGATTACGGATTTGAAAATGGTTTAAAAAATAATTTTAATAAAGAAAATAATATGTGTAGCAAAGACTGGATTCATGTGTTCATGAAACGTACTACTAGACTGTCGCTGAGTAGACCAGAAGCAACTATTCTGAATAGAGTACTTGCTTTTAATTGTCAAGAAGTTGATGGAGGAGCATAACTTCAGTGGTCATCGTGTATTTAACGTGATGAAACGGGAATAAGTTGTGTGCGTCGACCATCTCGTGTTCTCGCATTGAAAGGACAAAAGCAAGTTGGGACCATCACAAGTGGCGAACGAACAAGGTCAGACGGCCACCACAGTTTGTTGCGTAAGTGCTGCGGGACAGTATGTGCCCCCCCCCCCCCTGTTTATTTTTAAACCAATAAGGATGACAGAAAGCTTGAGTAGAAATTAACCCACAGGTTTACTTTATAGATGTTTTCCATCCGGATGGATGACTGAGGAGCTATTCCTCGAATGGCTCAAATACTTTCCTCGTTTGGAAAAGCTTCTATTACAGAACCAGTGCTACTAGCTTTAGACAACCACACTACTCACTCTAACCTAAATGCCGCGAGAATCGCATCAAAGTTTTATCACTGCCGCCACACACATCTCATAAGCTAAAGCCCGAGATGTGCCGTTGTTTGGGCCTTTGAAGTCTGCTTCTCATCAAACATGTGATCAGTATATTAAATCTAAAAACTGCGATAGAATTGTCTTGTCTGACGTAGCAGAGTTGTTCGGAAGAGTCTTCGATAGAGTTGCTGCTATAGAATAAGGTGTAAAAGAATTCCCAGTCACTGCTATTTATCCTATGGATAAGTACATCTTTTCCGAACAAGAATTTACTAAACTAAACTCAGCAACAGACGAAAACGAAGACGCTTCAGTTCCATGTCCAAGTAATTGATTTACAAATAATAATCGTGAAATTGATAAGCGCACGCCTGCATCTAGCTGCAGTTCGAATTCTAAAGAATAGCAACCTCCATTAACTCTAAAATGACGGCGCCAATGTAATACTTCGCCATTAAGCGATGGCAATTCATCTGACTCGGAAAAATGTGAGCTCCAGGAAGTTCCCGATATGATGTAACAGATGATGAGGGCCCAACTATTAAAATAAAAAACAAATCTCTAACTGCACTTTGTCCGTTACCCACTCCAAAGACTAGGACCATGAATAAGAGAAAATAGCAATCTCAAATTTTGACGTCTACTCCATTCAAACTGGTATTGGAAGAAAAAGAGACAAGAAAGGCTTGACAAAAGTACAACATTTAAGAGACAATTACATTCCAAAAAGGACAAGAAAACTGACGATAAGAAAAAAGAAACGTTCAATTTGCACGATTTTGGGATTAATAACGAAATTTGGTGGCGATACAGGTCCTGTGGTATTTGGAGTCACGCTGACTGTACAAACGTGCAAGAGGAAAAAAACTATGTGTGTAACGAGTATAAATAAACGACTTTGTAGGGTGGTCGATATTATTCTTATGACCGATCGTTTTTGCCCTACACCAGGCGTATGATATCGGCCATGTAATATGTTTTTAGAACTTGTTTTTTAATATGTTGGATTTTTTTTTACTTTGTTATCATATGCGTTTGATAGCTTAACATTATACAACGTTACAAAATAAAATTTGTTTTGATTGTTCAATTGAATTTTCTTTAAATCACCATTTTACCATAAATTATCGATATTACACCACCTCCCCATATGTTAAGACAATTTGATAAAATATGTGTAAAAGAAAAAGTCTGCTATGATAAATACATACGTAGACATGTAAAATCCTACAAAATAATGTCATTTTATAATGTTTCATGTACATAGTAAAGCTAATTACTTATTCCTAATTGTACAAATCATTAAAGACAAGCATTTATCTCACCTTCCAACTAATAAGACTAACAGTGAAAATTGTTAGTTGGTTAGTTATGTTGCATCAACATAAATGTATAAGAAACGTATAACATCTTTACATAGACTTTCTTACGTATATGCATATTTATCTGTTTGTTATGTATGTTAAATAAACCAATATTTGTCAAACCGTCATAGCCGTAGCCAGAGGGTGCTTAGCACCACCTGACTGCCACCTGAACGCCCACTGTGCAATCATACCCAAACATTTGCTTTATTTGTCGTGTACATTGTAAATGTATCGTGACCAACCGGTATCGGGTAAGTATGCATAGCTACATGTAAATACAAAAAAGATTCAGGAATTGACTCAAGACCTGGGGTGTGTTTGGGACTCGTGTTTCGGATAGCTTGCGAAAATAAGCAGTAAATTCATGCATTTATTATGCCAAAGATCGCACTGGATCTCGCGCACCACACACCAACTTTCTGTGACGTTGATTCCCTAAAATGTGTTAACCTTTTCATTGTTCGTTTGTTTTGTGTTTATTTATGATATGTATACAATATATGATGTGTGTAATTCGAGGGGGAGCCAAAAAAACTGGACTGACCGTATGGTGGGGTATGACCCCTGTGCACCATCCCCCTTAATCACCCGACCTGGCCCCCTGTGATTTTTTTTATTCCCCCGACTGATAAAACCTGAAAGGAAAGCGGACATTGATGGCGCGAACAAAAAAAACGAGGGATGGGCAGTCAGGCATCAAAGAAGATGAATTTAAAAAATGTTTTGATAAGTCGAATAAAAGATTTGACAAGTGCATTAGTATTACTGCAGAGTATTTCGAAGGAGATTAGAAGTTGTACAATACAACGAATAAATAATTTTTTTTCAATTCAGTCAAGTGTTTTCGGCCTCCTCGTATTAGAAACATAATCTCAAAAATTCAGCACCTCCAAGTTTTGAGTCGACACCACTTGAACCTTATTCATGGCTACGGGCCTGCTAACCGTTATCAACATACAAAAAAAATACTACTTGATTCAACAAAGAATAGATATAGAGAAAAAGTTAAAAAATTTTATTACTGTTGAAAAACAGTGTAATTGTGTTATGGTGCATTGAAATGTTAACTATACGTGCAAGATCAGTGCTGCACTAATGCTGTATACAGGGTGTCCGGTGAGGAACTGTACAAACTGAAATGGTATGTTCCTTGGGTCAATTTAAGTAAAAAAGGTCCCATAAACATAGGTCTGATTCGCAATAGTTACCCAGATACAAGCGTTTAAAGTTTATAAATGATCACATATTTTTTCAAAAGTAATTATTATTAGTCAACTGGAAAAACAAAACCGAAACAATCTGTCATTTATTCGTTTGTGTTCTAATAATGACAAAGTGGATTGCAGTAAATTAAGTGTAATTTAAATTCAAAATGCCTTTTCAATTTTCTAACGAAGAGTATGCTGACATCATTTACATTTATGGATTTTGTGATGGAAATACGAGAGCTGCCGTTAGGGAATATGAACGAAGATTTCCCAACAGGAGGATTCCAAATCACCAAACCTTTTCTTCTGTGTTTCAACACGTTCGAACTCATGGTTCATTTCCATCAGTTTCAATAAGATCTGATCGTCCTGTGGAGTTAAATGTGAATGACCAAGAAAACATTCTACAGATGGTTGATCGGAGTCCAGGGTTGAGTGTTAGAAGAATTTCTTCTCGAACGGGAGTCCCCCGTATGTCAGTATGGCAAACATTACATGATGGGCTTTTGTATCCCTATCATACACAAAACGTTCAGCACCTTGAACCTGGAGATTTTGCTTTGCGGTTGAATTTCTGCCAGTGGCTACAAGAAAATCCACAACTAGTTCCATCCATTTTATTTAGTGACGAGGCGCAATTTACTAGAGATGGAGTGAACAATACACGCAATTCTCATTTGTGGTCAGATGAAAATCCACATGGTACAACAGAAGCTAACTTTCAGCGCAGATTTTCTGTTAATGTATGGTGTGGTATGATTGACGATCAACTTATTGGACCTTTTTTGTTTGAGGAACACTCAACCCTGGACTCCGATCAATCATCTGTAGAATGTTTTCTTGCTCATTCACATTTAACTCCACAGGACGATCAGATCTTATTGAAACTGATGGAAATGAACCATGAGTTCGAACGTGTTGAAACACAGAAGAAAAGGTTTGGTGATTTGGAATCCTCCTGTTGGGAAATCTTCGTTCATATTCCCTAACGGCAGCTCTCGTATTTCCATCACAAAATCCATAAATGTAAATGATGTCAGCATACTCTTCGTTAGAAAATTGAAAAGGCATTTTGAATTTAAATTACACTTAATTTACTGCAATCCACTTTGTCATTATTAGAACACAAACGAATAAATGACAGATTGTTTCGGTTTTGTTTTTCCAGTTGACTAATAATAATTACTTTTGAAAAAATATGTGATCATTTATAAACTTTAAACGCTTGTATCTGGGTAACTATTGCGAATCAGACCTATGTTTATGGGACTTTTTTTACTTAAATTGACCCAAAGAACATACCATTTCAGTTTGTTCCGTTCCTCACCGGACACCCTGTATAACTATAGTCTGTAAAAATAAAGATTTTCTATTTCGGCTTAGCGCTTTATTACTCTGAGACAATGGAAATGTAATCCTATTCCAGAAGTTACCAAACGTTTTCAACGTACTCAGTTCGGTACTGAATTCAATATTCCGGTATCTCAAATACTTTTCCAGATATTAAATTTCGAAATTATCAAATTTTATCTTTTTGATAAGGCCAGATTTTTTTTATACTTTCGTTACGGCGGTATTCGAAGTTCGTTTTTTAAAAAGATTTTGAGACAATGTATTATTTTGGGGTCTAAATACGCAAATAGCCACCTATTATAATAGATTAAATAATGAGGAATTGATTACCACTTTCATCACTTTCTACTAATTAGGTATAAGTGCATTCCTATATAATATTTGAATGTACGTTATGTTCTGCATGTACAATTAATGTCACTATTAGTAAACAATAAAAACTGGTTTATGCATATCAATTCCTTTTTAATTACCAATTAATGATTTCGTTGTTGCACATTTCAAAATAAATGAATTATATTAAGTAATAAACCTCAGCATCCACACACAAAAAAAACTTTGCAACATAGTTAAAATTAAAAATCGTTCAAAACGTTTTATAACTTCTGGAATAGAATTAAAATTCCATTGTGTTTACCTCTCGCGAGCGGTCTTAAGTCATTGAGCAGGTAATTTACGCTTTCACTTAAGTCGCGTACGTTTCTATTGAAACCCAAACGTTAGAAAGAAACGGCTGTATATTCCCAATGTCTCAGTAATAAAGCGCTAAGCCGAAATAGAAAATCTTTAATTTTACAGACTATAACTATATATATATATATATATATATATATATATATATATATATATATATATATAATATATATATATATAGTATAAAACGCACTGTTGAATAACGCACATGTTTACTTATCAGAATGATGTTATTTATTAAAAACATTAACAATTTTATTTTAATGGCCTCCCTACCGCGAACAAGTGATCAGATCAAAAAATCTACCAAAGATTTGGAATCAGCAAAGAATATCCTATAAGATGACATCACTTCCAGCTTTCTAAACCCTATAACATCGTGTAACGCACAGACACACAAACATCCAGACGAATTAATTAACCGACTTTTTGAAGTTGGTTGAGAACAACAAACTCAGAATAGTTACCGATCAAAAAGTTAATATCAAAATGTAACATATTATTGGTCATCTACAAGATGCCAAAATCTATTTAAGCGACGATTTTTTTGTCCATTAAAGTTATACTGGGTTAGGAATAGATTGCTTTAGATTAAGAGGTAAGGAGTAATCGTAACTCTTACATTAACTATGCAAACCTCGGTAGTTTTTGTATTAATGGTTAAATCTCTTTAATGTTACTAACTTCATAAGTGATCATTGTTTAATTAACAACTCGTAGGTACGTAAGCAAAAGTAAAACTTTCCAGGTACGTGGTTGCTAGATTCATCAGTTTTACTTACGCGCTAGTTACCAGCACTGAGTAATTAAAACCTCAAACAAAATAATTTTAATTCGCATTTCAGTAGTATAGCTGAGCCGATCCTGGACCATATAAGAAATTTATACGAGTGTGAGAGATAGATATAAGAAATTTACACGAGAGTAAAGTCAAGGTAAATACCACTCCTTTGAGGTCAAGGTCCTTCTTGAAGGTCAAATTTCAATATCAAGCCATTGATCAAGACCATATTCCTGAAATAGAAGCTGAAAATAGACTCAATTGCTGGAAACTAGGTTATCTAAAAATTCTTAGAATCGACACCAAGGAAAAAACCATATTCCCGGAAGTCTAATAAGAATGCGGATAAAGGTTATCTAAAAATTACCAGAAATCTAAAAATAGAACTAATTCCTAGAAACAAAGTTATAAACAGATTCTTGGAAGCGACATAGAGGTCAATTAATGACGTGAGTTACATTGAAAACAGACATCCGGTTTGTAAGTTTATATGATCTTGAAAAATTTGTAAAGTCAAAATGAGAAAGACTTCACAACAAATTGAACGCACATTTAGGTATCGAAATACAACGAACTCTTTATAGAACGTTTTCGAGAAATTACCTAGAAAATGTTTCAATGTCAAATATGTTGGAGGTTAAGACGCATCCAATGCATGCATACACATTAGCATCTGGCGAATGGTTCATGAAGTATAACGTTTTGAAGAAATGACCTTGAAAAAATAATGTTTGAGGTCAAATGTGCGGCACTGTGGAACAAATCGAACACACGCATCCGCATGGACGTTCAACCAATGGTTCATGAGATATAACGTGTTTATGTAACGACCTTGAAGAATGTTCAGTCAAATATGGGGAACCACACGATAAATTGAATGCAAACATCTACGAATAATTCCGATTAATGATCATGAGATCGTTTTTGAGAAATGGCATTGAAACAAATGTGGGACCTTCGGATAAATTAAATCCACATTTCGGCATCGAAATCTGACCATCTGTTTGTGAAATCTAACGTAAAAATAGTTCCAAATGAATTTTCAATAATACTTAGATAAAATACGCAGGAGATTAGAAAACGTATGTGATTATAAAAATAGGGTTACTTGGGACAATTTTAAGACAAATTTCGTGCTCACAGCCAAATGAAATATGATCTTTTGAACCAATATTGCATATCGACAGACAGCATAAGCACCCACGATATCTTAAAAAGTTTGGTTCCAAAATAACCTTCCTTAAATTTCTTTTTTAAATTTTAAGTTTGTGACAAAAATTATGAAGTTAACATACAAGGAAATGTGTTTAAAAATTTAAATACTACAAATATATTAACTGCAATAATTAACAATTACCAATTACAAAAATTATAGCAAATGCTCAAATAAGCCACCATTTTGCTCTAAGCAATACCCTAATTTATCATAAAATCCTTTTGTAACATTAGCAAGAACGCGAGGCGTTATTTTCGGGCATTCTTCGCTGATGCGTGGTTTTAAAGCCTGTAAATCTACAAACCTTTCAGAAGTAAAAATTTTGGATTTCAAATGTCCCCAGAAATAATAGTCATTTGGGGCAAGATCTACAGATCTTGGAGGCCA
The DNA here is from genome assembly GCA_036346205.1 of Vesta saturnalis. Classification (NCBI taxonomy): domain Eukaryota; kingdom Metazoa; phylum Arthropoda; class Insecta; order Coleoptera; family Lampyridae; genus Vesta; species Vesta saturnalis. The sequence goes on from JARFJB010000001.1 coordinate 1,973,068, forward strand.
CTTAATTGCATAATTTGGTCCGATTGCACAATTAAACGATTATTAATAAAGTCTTCAACTTCTCAGCTATTGTCAGCAGGGCAACCATCCATTTGAAACCAAATTTCTTCTTTCTCGGGAGCTACTTCTGCTAGAGCCGCTAAAATTGGCTCTTACAGCAAAAAATCTACCAAAGATTTGGAATCAGCAAAGAATTTCCTGTAAGATGACAACACTTCAAGCTTTCTAAACCCTATAACATCGTGCAACGCACAGACATCCAGACGAATTAATTAACCAACTTTTTGAAGTTAAGGTAAGCTAGCCGCTCGTAATAAAGAGGGACAATTGCATCTATTGTTTTGACGTTTGTATAATCATTAAAATATTGTTCCATTAGTTGGTGTTTTTGAATTGTTGTTTTGTCAATTTTTGTATCAAATGAATTTTTCCAAAAAAGAAATGGTCGATATGATCTATATTTACGGCGAAGCTCAAAGAAATGCTTTGCTGGCTACCCGTTGGTACGGTGAACGATACTCAGAGAGCCGCGGAAAGAATCGTTTATGAATGTAGCTGAGAGATTCATAAATTCTTAAAGTGTATGTTATCCCAAGCGCGCAAAAACAAGCCCAAACGAAGAAATTGAGTTTCAAGTTGTGGCATCTCTTATAGAAAATCCGCAAATTAGTACCAGATAGCTAAGTACACACCTAGACCTAAATAGAAATACAGTTCGCAGCTTTATTAAAAAAAGCAAATTGCATCCTTATCATATCGAGCAACATCAACCTTTAAGTGAAATAAATTTTCAAAATCGTGAATCTTTCTGTCAATGGGTAACTACTAAAGTAAATGAAGGACCCAATTTTGTTAACATTCTATTTACGGATGAGGAAACTTTTCACAATAATTGCAAAATTGATACACATAACTATCATCACTATTCAGATACTAATCCACACATCTTAAGAGTTGTTGATCACCAACATCGATGTTCGGTTAATGTGTGGGGTGGTATAATCAATTTTAATATGGTTGGTCCTTTTTTCTTTGATGGGAGAAAGATATTTACAGTTGTTGGAACATGATTTACACAAACTTTTGGAAAGTATCGAGGTAGATAATATTCGTACGATGTTTCAACTGGATGGCGCCCCTCCACACTATGCAATCAACGTTAGGCAATATCTCGATATAAATTATCCGATGAGGTGGATAGGACGAGGTGATGTGCAAAACTGGCCAGCCAGGTCACCGGATCTTACGCCCCTTGATTTCCTTCTTTGGGGCGATGTTAAAGAAAAAGTTGACCAACATCCTCCTACCACAAGCGAAGATATGAAAAATAGAATTGGAGCTGCGTTTCAATCTCCATTTCGCCTCCAATGTTGTTGCGAGTGAATCTTTCGTTTACCGAGCGAATTGCAAAGTGTTTAGCTAGGTGTGGTCAGCATTTTGAACATTTAATTTGAATTTATTCGTTTACGTTTACTTGTTCAAGTTATTTTTAGGTGTAGAGAATTATTTTAATGTTTAGTTATTAATTAAGTTTTCCTATCAGATTGCTCTGGATTTTGTTTTATTTGTTCTTCTGTGTCAATATTTTCAAATTAAGCGTCAATATCTCAAGAAGGGCCCGTCTTATGGCTATGAAACCTATTATCAATTAGTATCTACGATTCACGGGGATTCGAAATGTGAAAAAATATACAGGGTGTTGCATTTGAAATAATTGAGAAAAATTACATTTCGTCTAAGTTGATCATTTTTACATGTTTTCGAAAAATTTCCCAGGTTGTTTGTTAGTAGACTATTATTAATAGTCGGTGGTATAAACAGATTTACAAAATCGTGATGACAACGCTCGCATCGTGGTTCCAAAGTTAACTCTATTTTGGTATTAAAGTGACAATATCTGCAGAACAGTTAGTGATACAAATACAAATTTCTATACTTTTATTCAAAATGTAACAGTGAATCCAAAAATGCAAAAATATACAGGGTATTTTATTAAAAAAAACAGGTTTGGGTTTGCATATTTTTGTCAATCACCCTGTATATACCTAAATATTTTTAGAATGTAGGTCAAATGATCGTGTATTACCACACCAAAACTGGTTTTGATACACACACCCTATATATATATATATATATATATATATATATATATATATATATATATATATATATATATATTGTCTTATTACTAATCGACTGGAAGTTCTATTAATATGTTATAGATATTGTAGGTATAGCAATCAATAGGTTCGAGTAAAGAAATCTTTTATTTGTATCAAGCTTACGAATCTTTATTGATTCTTCATCAGGATATCTGGAAGTAATTAAATACGATTTACAAACAATTATTATAAAACACAAATATAAAGATCTATTTTTGGTGGCGGATGATTAATTTTGTGGAAATATATCAAAATTAATAATTATTGCAAATATTTAAAAAAATATTATGAAATTTTATCAAAAATATAGTCAAGTGTAAATATTACTTAGATTATCAATATCTGTTCTTTTATTCATAACGTTAGGTTCTCTTGATAAAATGACTTGCATATCAAGAGAACCTAATGTGAAGAAAAACAAGAGGAGTCACTGATTGAGGTAAGCGTAGGTTGAACAGTTTAAGTAAAAAGTAATCAAAGGCTGAGTTCTAATTATTATCATACCTACAAGTTTCCCATTATAACAGTCAAAATATTGAAGAGTAAACCATCAAATGTTCAATTAAGCTTTGATAGTAAATTTGTAATATACCTAGAAACTGTAGTACTTATATTAAAGTGCATTAAGTAATAAAACTACAGTAATGTAAATAAAGTAGCCTGTGAGTCAAACTACTTAAAAAATTTGTCGTCAAATGACAAATCATTGATATTCAAAATGGATGTCTATATATCACATACTAATTTGTAATTAGTCAAAAGCTTAAGTTATATTCTGATTTAATAAACGCTATTTAAGATTTAGTTATATGTGTATTTGACAACCTTAAACGTTTCATTATCAATTACAGCTATCGTTCTTAATAAAGAGGAATAAAACTGTTAACAAATCGTACGTGAACAAACTCCTTGACAACATGCCAATGTTACAATACCTTCGTTAAAACACTACTACGATAACTTGAGATAACACAGCGCCAACTTCAACAGTTTTCTCTCGTTTATAACGGTTTCGCAATATCGACATATCCTGCAACAAACTGACAACAGCAGGTGCACATGTACTTAATGCTTATCGTTAGAAATCGCCAAGTACTTGATCTCCCTCTGAAAAAGGTTGCGCGTCTTTATAGTCAATAGGGTAGCGTTTTCTGACATTTAGAAGCCGTGTCCCAAGATAAACTTCTCAAAATCAACTTTCTCTGCAAGAACGACATCTAGACGTGGGCCATCGTTAAAATAAAATATTTGCAATATTAAAGTGATTGTCAAATTCTTTTTTCTTCATCAAATCTGTTCCCAGAATAACTAATACCGACTTTAACGACGCTTTCTCGAAGAACAAGTACAAGATTCATAGCACAGGTTTACGGCACCTTTTTTCGTGTGGCCACTGTTTACACAGCTTCATCGGCATGACTTTTCCTTCTTAGAAAGGCTTTCTTCTATCCTATTTACGGTTTCATATTCTGGATCCTGTGCAAGGAAAATTTATTCTCATGTTTTGCCAATTTTAGAGCTCGCTGGGTACGACTCTCTCGAACACCCTACCGTGTACGTGCATCTGATTCAAGAAGCTTTCTTGTACTGTGGAATACGCCAATTGAATAACCTGTGCCGTTTCTGCTTCGTGCTCTCATCATTCATTTGACTATTGTAAAGGGTTCTCGAGTTGCGCGCAGTACATCCCGTAACACATCTCTAACCAGGTTACTATAACCGAATTCTGTTGTTGGTACACAACCATATACTTAGTATATGTACACAACACGTTAAATTCGTTCTCGTAAGGTTAAATCAGGATAGTCGTATTTCCATTGAAGGTAGGAAGTTTAACCCGTATTATCTACCTTATTATTTACTATCATTATTCATCTCGTTAAAGGTTATATTTATTAGCGTCATAAGGCCGATATGTCTCAAATAATTAAGGCTGTTGAAGTGTGTAAACCGAGGTGATAGCAAAGGTTTAAAGCTAACCAAGTCAGTTATTTACATAATGGCCGTGCGTCGTTCAACTTCTTTTCTTAATAATGTAATATGCAACAAAATTGTGGAATTGTATTATTTTAATGTTATTTTAATTCCTGGGAAAAAAATAAAGTTTAGCAAGCCATGCAATTTGTCTCTATGTCGACGTATTGTTAGATTTCTATGAAGGCCTAGGTCGTTATAAGTATCATAACTATCGAGGGGAGAGTACTGTTATTGTATTATAACATATGGATATCATGAAAAAGAGCGTCATTGGCTGTTTGTAGTATTTGTTGCATAACATACCTTAAAAGTTTTATGATAAACAAAGAAACTTATAGAAACGCCTAAAATATCTGAAATTTTACCCTATAGTGAAAATAAAACTGTTATGAATGCTTAGTTGGTTAGAGGCGTTAGAGCAGTACTCTAGCAAAGTACATGTCATAGGTTCAAATCCTACTGGAGGTAAACTTTTTATTTAAGTATTTAATTAAATCAATATTCCAAAATTATCACTATTTACGTATGTAAGTGAGAATTCCAAAACTACGGTATTGTTTACGTCGGAATTGAATGTTTTGTGTTGGGGATAACATTTCGAGCGACATTTCAGTACCAGAATTGTTAACTAGAGAAGTCTGAATATTATGATGAAGCGTTTGAGATACAGTACATTCTTTTTCCTCAATAAGCGACACTTTAATTCTGTATTTGTTCTGTAAACTTTACTGGTTTTTTTACTGTCCGTTCGGCGAAAGTTTGCCTTGTGTTGCGCAAGTGAATCATGGCGTGTTTCTAATAGCTAGGAATACTTCCCCCACATTACTTTAACTTACTAAGAGAATTACGTTACTATACAATACAGCGATATTGCATGTTGGCACAGTTCGTATTTAATAAAATTGTTTAGGTCCTCGTGTTTCAATATCAGTTTTTTAGTGGTAATTATCTATTATAAGCAAAGGAGCACCTGTCCCAAAATAACATACTATAATGGAAATGCTCTGTAGTGACTAAGATTGTGAATGATTCTCTTTTACGCTTTTCACATTGTTAACCTATTAAGCATTAAGTTTTTATCGAAAACAGCATAAAATATTAAAAAATCATCTGAAGAGTTTTATTTTATTTTTTCAAAAACCATTTCACTAATTGCGGATATCACAAGTAATGACCTTCGCACGCTTTAGAAATCCAAAACACTCACTAGCGGCCCACATTGAGTATTCACTGCACTGCAACTATGTTTCTCAATGACCGCATAGATAGTTGCAATACTAACACGGAACATCATGGTTTTTATAAACTTTTAGGATGATTTCTCGACTTCTTTTCTGATGTGTAGGAGCCATCTAGCGAACGTTCGTGGATGCATCTAAGGTAATGTAACTAGGGATTATGCGACTGGTAGATGACACTGGCTGATGAGCTTCTGATCATTGCTGTTGTTAGGTTTAGCGTTTCGCGTCGGTAGACGCTCATTGTTGATACTTCTTATAACCACTGGTCATTGCTACAGCCTCCAAGTCACGTTTAAAAGTTGTAGTAATAGCTTACCCTAGAATTTTTTTTTAAATATATCGAATTTGAACGAACACCATTGAATTCTGGTACCAAACCACTACGCTCTCAAAAGTTGTAGTAATAGTTTGTCTCTAAACACCGAGAATGACAGTTTTATGGAACTAAGTGTAGAGATGCAATTTGAATCATCCAAGCTTTTGGTAATTGTTGCTGCTGCTTCTAGTAATTGTCTATACTGGGGCCTAACGCGGGTTTTGCAACTGGAAGATGGCGCTGGCATTGTTCTGACTTTTTTTGGCAATCGTTAATGATGCTTCTGTTAAGTGTGTATACTTGTGTACCAGCATTTGCTAGTGGGATTCGAACTTTAGAACAATAGTACTAACCCAATCTTATGTCTGTGAAAGGTATATAGCGAATATACGCTCATAATTAGTGCAAAAAATTTCGATTCTGATAATACAGGTAATAGTATTGCAGGTAATGTATATACCGAATAAACGCTCGTGGTTTATCGATAAAAATATTGCAGTGTATTGATTATAAGTAATCAATTCCTGTAATGCAAAAATATCTAGTGTGGAACAATACACGACCTTCCAACCTACAAAGTGGAAATTAAAAGAAATAGAATAATGTTCATAATAATTTTTTAACATAATTATGCAACCTGTTCTTTAATACGTTCATAACGAAAATAGGCAACATTGTAAAAAGAAATACAATAATCTATGTTAGGTAGGCGTTTAAAGTTTCATGTCAGATAGAGGTTAATAGACATCTAGCGTCTATAAAAATATCGATAATACAGTTTAAGCATTTTCAATCTTATTTAAATAATTTTTAATGTATTTTGGCTTCCCATTAAAATATTTTATATCAAAAAATGTTGAACAAACACTTAAATTCCATATTAGGAATTTTTACCGCCCAATTACACCTCGCATCAAAAAATTGCATATAATAATTAATTGATATACTTATGATCTATGTCTAGGTATTTTTATATCTTTGAAATATGCAGTTGTTTCAGAAATATTTGATAAAAACCAGAATTACCCCTAATAACCGGCCCATTTTCTGCGCTGCTGGATTTATTATAAAATCTAATCAGCTCCAGGAGAAATGAAATGAAGCTTCAGTACAAAATTCCAAGTACGCACGTATTGTGGTTCTAAAGTTATCGTGGATACTAATATACATACATCGACACATACACACGCGCGCACTCATACACGTGCACATGCACACACCCACGAACTCATGTACTCACCAATTCACTCACGCAACCAAACAACCCACCCCCCACCTATCCACCCCCACCCCCGCACTCACCCAACAACCCACCCATCCATTTGTCTACCTTAAGGGAAACTCTTAAAAGATAAAGAGAAGAGCTATTACAAGATCTTCACCAACCACTGCACCTCTAAGCATTATTGAAATTGTTATAAGTAATTTGACTATACTCTCATTATATTTACATCAGTGCTACATACATAAAGACAAAATTTACATCGATTGGGACTTGTATCTCGATAGCTCAGATTGGTAGAGCGCTACTCTAGCAAAGTAGAGGTTGTAGGTTCAAATCGTACTCGAGGTAAACTTTTTATTTATGTATTTAATAAAATTAACAATCATTTTTAATTATTGAAATTAATTATAAATTCAGAAAGTAGTTCCAGGTGAATAAAGGAAATTAAAGAACAGTTGAGAAGGGAAATACGTACAAAGCCACCCGATGTTGAAATATGCACCTATAAACCTTCGAAATGCTTTGTACGGAGCGGTAGAACCGGATGGATACATTTTTATAGTGTTCATGAAGCACAAACACGAACTTCTTAGTGTGCACGTTTAAAATTACAAATAAAACTGTTGTCAACAGATTTACTTGAGTGAGTGCAGAAATAATTGATGTTGTACTTATATAGTTTGTGAATAAATTTACAACACAAAATGTAGACAATTGATGTTTGAGGGACCTGAAGCGGATAAAGAAATCAATTTACTTTACCAAGAGGGTCATTTTAACGTTTATCTTAAAGTACAATATTTAGCACAAATCGGTGATCAAGCGCTTACTTTCTCAAATCGTTTTTACGCACTTGTAGGACATGTTCCATAAACCATTCAATTCACTTTAGACCTCGAAAAATTTGCTCCCACACACCGCACCGAGAAATTGTTAAATTAATTGTTAAACACAAAATTCATTGTTTAAAACACACACAAATGAACTTCGTGTATCTTAACATAAGGACTGTGACGGTCTTACCCTTCTCCTACTTTGTTTCTAAGTCGATGAAAGAGTTTCTTCCTTAACTGCAGGACGAAAACTTGTGGTTTCCTGGTTTATATTGAGCAAAATGCTTACGATGTATTTTGACGCATACATGGAGTAATTTACTATCATTAGTATTATAAGTTTTAGAACATTTTACACATTTAAGTAACCTGCTGCAAATGAACGTCTAAACTTCTAATCATTCTTCTGAACTCACTAAACAAAACTCCCGTTTGACCTTTCTAAGGGGCAGCAAGGGCAAGCTCCGCATCGATGTCTACGTTTGGTACGGTATAGTGTATAACAGCTTTTGGTCAAGTCACATTGAAAATGAACTCAAAACGGTTTTTAAGCAACTGTGTTTTATGCAAAATTTTTGATTACTTTGATTGCACCTACGTCAAAAATTTACTCCCGATAAACATTATAAAACTCTGCCAGAAAAACAAAGTCCCCGGAAAATATGTGAACTAAATATCACCAAAGTGGCGCGAATTCAATTTGCCCAATCACACGTTAGAATTCTCAGATGTACGATCGTGTACAAAATCACTAAATTGTCATTGTCAATATCCTACTAAACACATGGCTGCGATTTTGAGAAAATAGGTTCATTCCGAGGTCAGAAATATTATTAAAAACGTTATCGAGTTCTTCGATAGGCAGAAACCCGCAGGTGTGTGGTCATTTCCTTTGAAAAAGGCAACGGAATTAGCAGCTGCCGCAACAAGAAAATCGGCTACTTTTATTAAAAAAATCAGGTAACTTTTTGAATTGTCCAACTAAATCTGTAAATAACGATAATTATTATTAGAAATAAAGTTAAGTCAAGCGTCGAGGGCATTCTGAATTCTCCATCGAAAAAAAGAATATTGAAGAGAACAGTACATGAAACCTATACCGTCGATAACAAAGTTCCCACGTTAAACATTTTGGTTAATAAGATGGAAGAGAAAATTGGCTATTCTGGTATGTTTTAGACAAAATAACTTATTTTAATGTTCAAATTAATCAAAACTGAGAAAATTAAATTATAATTGAAGATTAAAAGTGAGGGGCCAGCCACTGGGTGCTAAGGTGTGTAAAAATTAGCTTTATTATACACGTATGCGATCACGGCAAATAACGCTATAGCGTCATTTACATTTCCGAGTACCTACTCGTATTCGAGTATGTGTTTTTATATTCAAATATGACAGAAACTGAATTCTCGAGAGAAGGACTTCGGATCCTAGTAAATCCGAGTACTCGTAAATGTAAAAGCCACTTAAGCGAGGCAATATTAAGCTAGCGAAGCTTAAAAACAATATTTATCTTCGCTCGGTTTAGCTGTGTTTTGATTCGAGCGAATTCTTTGCTGGAGTAAGTTCAGTCGTATGTCATAGTTTGATGAACTAAAATGAATATAAAGGGTGTGGATATTAACAAACGAGAAGAATGTTACCTACGTCTTTCTTGTACTTTTACAAATTAACTGCACATCTCGCGTTTAAATGCCCGGGGTAGCTTTATTTTACTTAGTTTAGTTTATCTCAAGTTAGTTTCGCTTAACTTCCCTTCGCTTCACTCTCGGTGGCCCCTCAGTTTTAGGCTCGGCCAAAGCAAGCGCTAGCTATGTACGCTACGTTCGCTGCTTATGGTATTTTCACTATCTGTGCTGCACCATGTGGTCACACCGATAGCCATATTATGCAAAAATTTGTAAACGAATTTCAACATTTGACACAACAATTAAGAAAAAATAAATAAAAATTTAAAGAATATTTTCTATTGAGTGCAATGAATTTTAGACTAACTGTTATTCATTATTAAAGGTCATAACACAACAGTTGTGATAAATTTTTAGTCAATATAGCGAACATAGCGCTCTTTTTGACTCTGCCTTTAAACAACTACTTTAAACTCTCGCAGTAAAAATTAATCAATCATTTTATATTTTAAAGAAAAACCATGTTGTTAACAATTTTTTTAACTATTATAGGTGATCGCGAAACGCTTCGCAACTATCTCCATCAGATCGGTTTTAAATTTAAGAAATGTCATAATAAGAAAAAATTCTTAATGGAAAGAAATGACATTGTTGCATGGCGTTCTCGTTACCTGCAGAAATTACGGGGGAATAATTCTTTAGGGGATAACAAGAAACCAGTTACTTATTTAGATGAAACTTTCATTCATCCATCCTATGGAGTCAGCAAATGCTGGCAATCAGAAGAAGAAGCAGGAGTTTATCAAACTAATCGAGCAGGTCAAAGGCACATTATAGTTCATGCTGGTGGATCGTATGGATTTGTAAATAATGGATTGTTGATCTTTAAGTCAAATAGCAAGGCAGCAGACTACCATCACGACATGAACCATAGGAATTTCATGACTTGGTTACAAATACAACTAATTCCAAATCGACCACCGAATGGAATTATCGTCATGATTACCACAGCGTTCAAACTTATAAACCACCAACGCAATCTGCCCGGAAGGTGAGTGGCTGGAAAATAATGGGGTTTCTACAACATGCGAAATGCGAAAAGCAGAATTAGTAGAATTAATGAAGAAATTTAATTACTTTCTATGTTGACGAGTTATTAAAGCAGACGGCCACACTGTACTTCGCTTGCCACCGTACCATTGTGAGCTTAATCCGATAGAATTAATTTGGAGTTTAGCAAAACACAAGGTTGCGATGAACAATGTGGTAGTGAAATTGAAACTTTAGTACGAAACGCTTTTGCCGATATCAGCGCAACGGACTGGCAAAAGAATTGTGCTCACGTTGACTATGTAGCACAAGAAATGTGGAAACGTGATGCATTGCTGGATGAAACAGTGGAATGTTTGTCTTTCGATGTAAACACAGGTTCTTCCGATGACGAGGAAACAAGTAGTGATGACGAAGATGAAGAGGAAGGAGGTTCAATTTAATCCTTTTCATAAAATTAATTATGAACTTGCCTGTTATTAATTTTTGTTAGCTTTCATAAAATTTCTAAGTAAATTTTATTAATAACTTTTAAATAACTTAGTTTCGATGTTTATTTGTAAATACTCTTGAATGTTTTGAATTATGAGCTAAGCGGTTTGCTAATTATTTGCCGGTTATTACTTTTTGTTATGTTTGCATACAATTTCTAAGTATGTTTTATTAATAACTTTTAAATAACTTAATTTCGATGTTTATTGGTAAATCTCTGTACATTTTTCATCAAATTAATTATGAGCTACGCAGTTTTATAGTTATTTTCCTGTTTTTAATTATTGTTAGCTTTCTATGTCTAATTAATAACTTTTAAACAATTTAATTTCGATAATAAAATACTTATCTTTTTTGGGTTTTTTAATGGTGTATTTAAATTATACAATCTAAACGTTTCGATAACACTTACAGTTATCTTCGTCAGTAGTAATATTTGTAAAAATTGTTAAAGATGTTGTAAACAATTTGGCAAAGTTGAAAAATTAAAACATAAACATCAGCCTGCTATTAATACAACAGTTTGAGAAACGTATAAAGCCAACTTATAAAAATTTAATTTCAAATTTTAGCAAAGAATAACTAGAGGTCATTAAAAATTAAATATTGTTAAACTGCCTTAAAGATGACAAACCAGAATTGTATAATTTAAATACACCATTAAAAAACCCAAAAAAGATATGTATTTAATTATGAGTGTTAATGGTGAAAGTTTACATTTTCAAATTTAATGTCGATGTTTATTTGGAAATCTATCGATATTTTTCATAAAATTAAATGAGCTAAGTGGTTTATAATTATTTCAATCTAAGCGTGACCTTAAGAAAAATTGTTTTTTGAGGAGACTGGAGTTTTGTATTTCATGTAATTACCCTAAATATGAGAAAATTAACGAATATAGTCAATTAAATCCTAGTTAATTCAAATATCACCAGCATGTCACATTTAAATTTACCGCCTTGATACTTTTTAACCCGAATGTACCTTTCAGACGAGGACAACATCAAAGCACCACGTTCAGGGACTTTGTTTTCTTGGCAGGACTATATATACAACAACAATAATTTATGTCAGATTGACTTTTAAACCTTTATGTCAGATAGAGGTCAATAGACATCTAGATGCTAACTTGAAAAAAATTCCAAAGCCGTACACTTCTAAAAAAATATCAATAATGCAGTTTAAGTATTTTAAATCTTATTTTTCAATATTTAAGGCTTATTTGGATTTGGATTAAGAACCTTTATTCAGAAAATGATGTAAAATTGAATTATGTTTAAAAAATATGTTGACACGTTTTTTTTTTGTAAACTTGAACGTTATTCAGATATAGAAAAAATATTAACGAATACTAAAATTCCACTTTAGGAATTGTTGCAGCCAAATTACGCGTCGTATGAAACAATTGCATAGAATATAATTAATTTATCTATATGCTAGTGTTTTTATATTTTTGTAATATATTACAAAAACCAAAAACTGCTTCTAATAAACCCCCCTTCTCTGCTGCTGTATTTCACCCAAATCTAATCAGTTATAGGAGAAATGAAATGAAACTTAAAACCGCTGCCAAATTACTGCCATAATGCTTTCTCGTATATATAAACAAATTTTGAACAAAAATTTGTAACAAGCAACTACAAGTTACAACATTAAAAAACAAACTAATACTTTTTGGTACAATTTCAAAATAAAAAAAATAGTAACCAGTGGCGCACCGTTTTTAGGGTGCAAAATTGTGCATTTTTTAATTTATAAACTTTTTTTTGAAAGTCGGGTATTGCGGATTTGTAAGATTGCTAAGTATAAATCCTTTGTCAAAATTAAAAAATTCAAAATGGCGGATTATCATGTTTAAGAACCGATGACTCAAAAAAGTGCCCCGCCACTGGTTGGATTTTGCTCATTAACGAACTTGACCTAGATTTTATGGCAAAGAATTGTTGTACCAAATTTCATATAGTTAGCTTTAATGGTTCAAAAGACATGGCGCACGCGCGCCCATCCACACACACACGCACGCGAGCTCTCACGCACGCACCCACACACACACGTGCGCGCGTAGACACACACAGACACGAATTTTTTTTAAATGTGTTTTTCGTGTTGTTTAGCCAAAAAACGTAGAGAAAAGCAAACAAATTTTTTTTTAATTTGAACCAATGACAGCTTTCTCTTTATAAGTAAGTATATGAGAAAGCAATACAAAATTTTAAGTAAATACGTGTTGTGGTTCTGGAGTTATCTTGAATCCCAACAGACATTCACATACACACAAACGCACGCACGTACACACGCGCTCACACCCACCCAACCAACCAACCCACACACCCACCTACTGTGAAAGAAATTAAGTCAATATTAATCAAACTAATAATAATAAGTACCTGATTCCTTTGATAACACTAAATTACATACAGCATCCTCTTGTTGTTTAGGTATTTCACTTAATCTTTTTAAAACTATCGATTGCCTATTAAGTATAATTGAATCTCTTGCTAAGCTTAACCTTGATAGTTCTATTTTATCATTCTCATCTTGTTTATTAGTGCTTTTTACAGAAAGACGATGTTTAATGAGAGAATCTTTTGCCAAGGACACTTGATTTCTTGGTATAACTGTTGGAAATTCTTGATTGGGGTTAGCTTCAGGGGAAATGTAAGTTTGGGTACAACGGGAACAACATGATTTCTGCACATCTTCAAACATTGTATTTTCGGAACGCATAAACGGACTCGTTCCAGAAAGTGCTTGTAGCTCTGAATATGTACTGCGCAATAAATCATCTGAAACGTCTGGATATACTGGATACAGTAAATCTTCACTACCGTGTATAATATGATCACCAAATTGTACATTTGTTCTTTTAGCTTCCTCCTCGGCCTCCGGTTCTTGTTGGGTGGTTTCAGTAATCGGTCTGTAAATACAATTCAGTTTTATTACCAATTACTAAATTAAATAAAAGTATATAAACAGAAATCAAATGCGTGATGAAACATATACGCTACTTAAAGCACAAGAAACATAGATAAATGTTTCGGTAAAATTCAACATCTATAAAATAAGTAGGATGAGATTAAAGGTTTGAAAGCTAAAATCAATGATCTCGAACAGTATCTGAAAAAGACAAAAACGAGAATAAAAATTAAAGGGAATTCTAGGGAACCTGAAAGAATTTACTTAACGCGTTCTTTCACATGTTGGTTACGCCATAAGATTTTCCTTCGCTAAAGAAAGATATGCCATGTTATTTCCTTGCGCACAATCCAAACAAGATATATATATATATATATATATATATATATATATATATATATATTTAAATAAGACAATTTTTCTTTAAAACTTGTGTAAATAAACGTAAAAATTAATTCAACGTTTCGGGAACGTCCTTTGTTCCCTTTGTCAAGAATTTATTTGACAATTACAGAAATTGAAATAAGGTAACTATTTTTAACAAGTACAAAATATGAAACAAGGTAACTAATTTAATTTTAATCTGGACGAGTGTGTTTGACTTCGGGTAGTTGGTCTAGTATGTGATGTAGAAGGTGCAGAAGTGGGGACGCCTGGAATAGTTGCAGCATAAGTGTTTGAAATTGCTGGAAGATTTGGAGTTGGTTGAAATGTAGAATCAACTTGTTTAATGATATTCTTCCAAATTTGTGGCATTCTAGAAGTGTCATCTCGTTTATTGAGGGCGTTTGGTCTTCTTTCAATTTCAACTGCTTCTCTAATAATTCTTGCTTGTAAGGTATATAGAGGTGCAATTAAACGGATATTGTTGGTATTAATTTGGTGTCCTGTATCTAAATGATGTGTAGCTAAAGACGATGAAGGATTGTGCTGTTTAATTGCTAGTTGGTGTTCATCGGCTCTCGCATACAATATTCTGTTAGTTTGTCCTATATAAGTTCTTCGACAGTTGTTGCACGGTATCTCATACACTCCTTGGCTTTCATTAGGAACTTTGTCTTTGGGGTTTCTTAAAAGTTGGGACAAAGTTGAATGTGGTTTGAATACCGGTCTGAAGTCGTTTTGGGAAATTTCTTTGCTATTCTGTCTGTAATTCCCTTTATATAAGGTAGAATAACAGGAATCTTTCGTTCATTGTTTGACAAGCTATTATTTCTTGGTCTTCTTATTTCGTTGGTAATTTTCAATATTTCTTGATCTTTGTATCCATTTTGAACTAGTATTTTATTAATAGTCTTCATCTCTGTGAGTGTATGAGATACCGTGCAACAACTGTCGAAGAACTTATATAGGACAAACTAACAGAATATTGTATGCGAGAGCCGATGAACACCAACTAGCAATTAAACAGCACAATCCTTCATCGTCTTTAGCTACACATCATTTAGATACAGGACACCAAATTAATACCAACAATATCCGTTTAATTGCACCTCTATATACCTTACAAGCAAGAATTATTAGAGAAGCAGTTGAAATTGAAAGAAGACCAAACGCCCTCAATAAACGAGATGACACTTCTAGAATGCCACAAATTTGGAAGAATATCATTAAACAAGTTGATTCTACATTTCAACCAACTCCAAATCTTCCAGCAATTTCAAACACTTATGCTGCAACTATTCCAGGCGTCCCCACTTCTGCACCTTCTACATCACATACTAGACCAACTACCCGAAGTCAAACACACTCGTCCAGATTAAAATTAAATTAGTTACCTTGTTTCATATTTTGTACTTGTTAAAAATAGTTACCTTATTTCAATTTCTGTAATTGTCAAATAAATTCTTGACAAAGGGAACAAAGGACGTTCCCGAAACGTTGAATTAATTTTACGTTTATTTACACAAGTTTTAAAGAAAATTGTCTTATTTAAACATGAATACTTGTGGAAATCTAAATAGAAATATATATATATATATATATATATATATATATATATATATATATATATATATATATATATATATATATATATATATATATATATATATATATACGTGAGGGCTGGGGTTGGTCTTGGACTTGGGGTTGGGTCTGGAGCTGGTCTTGGGCTAGGGCTTGTACCTGGACTTGGTCTTACGGTTGAGCTAGGTCTAGGGAATTGGGGGTTGGTCTAGGGGTTGGTCTTGGACCTGGAGTTGGGGGTTTACAAATAAATAAAAACATAATGAAAAATATTTTATTTTAATGTCTGGAAATCATTAAAAAGTAAATCTAACTCCAGTTCGAAGTTGATATCAAAATCAGGTAGTAGTGGAGCCTGGGAAAAAATTGTTTCTAGCAAGGACCCATCATCATCATTACCTGCACATGCTGTAGTTGCTGCTGATATCGAAGACCACTCAGGACACTGCATCTGTAGTTGTTGGCGGTGTAACTCACCGACGACCTCTTTTTTATCCGTTACATGCCTTGGGGGCGACCGTAAGAGATGCTCCAGTATCGAGTAGTTCACTGGTGTACAAGCGACCACATCCGTTGGTACAGACGATGATGATGATGACGATGACATCGACGCTTTACGCTTTATGAATGTGTCCAGAGTTAGCTGATTCTTCTTCTTTTTCTTCTTCTTCTTCTTTTTCTTCTTCATCTTCTCTTGTCCTGTCTGCCCTACAGGTGTAGACAATGTCATCCGCTGCTGTAGGGTTCTCAACTGTTATTCTCCTTCATCACTATCACTCGACACAACGGTTATTATTTCAGCATGATTAGGCTCACAGCTATATAGCTTCGGGTTTTAGCTCTACATGTACGTTTGATAGTGGTACCATCTATCTCCACACGTTGACTTCTTTTTCCATGAATCCTGAACTTCTCCCGCACACTTGACTCATATCGCTCCAGCGCGATACTTCCCTCGATAAATCTACGCTGCTGTAATTGAATATATGATCTAATCAGGCCTTCTAGAGTATTCATTGTCTCAACGATCTTCACTCTCACACTCATCACTGAGCGTCAAAATATCAATGATGTCTTTCATTTAGGGTTGTGAATTAACAATGTAAAATATAGTGTGATATATATATATATATATATATATATATATATATATATATATATATATATATATATATATATATATATATATATATATATCAGTTTGTATATATGTACTAGAAATGAGTCTTAAAGGAAATGTAATAATTTTAATAACGTTTTTTTATTCTAGCTAAGCGTTTTTATAACTTGGCCATTATGGTATAAAACACTCATTGTTAAACTAGAACAGTCGTTTAAATTCATTGAAAAATAATTTTAATTAACTAAATGTAAAAAATACACTTAAAATCTAAGACCTTTTATTTTTCATCATTTTTTATTACAGAACAGTCTTTGATAGTAATCTTTAAATACACTGGGATTTTTATTCCTTATATTTTAGCAATTTAAATGGATATAGTTAAAAAACCCTATTTTGTCTGGACTGATCCTCATAATTCTACAATTAAGTTTTTAAAATGAGATACAATGATGTATATTTTAATCGTTTTTAACATCAAAGACTTTTATGATTAGAAAATATTTTTATAACAGAAAAGTTTAAATCTACATTATATAACAACAATGTGTTAGCTGTAATTAACTAAACCTATTTTTTTAAAGGTATTAGAATGTCGGTATCGAAGTAAATATGTTAATGATAACATCACTTCTAATGAGGGAAAAATATACCTTTTTTCAAATTAATTAATACAATGCAATATGATATAACATTGCTGGTAATTTCCAATACATAGGTACGTATTTTTATTCCTTTCACACTTTTAAATGAGTATAATTAAAACTATTTTAAGAAAAGAAAGTTTAAATCTACATTATATAACAGCAACAATGTGTCAACTGTAATTAACATAATTTAACTAAAATTCCACTATAAAAATTGTTCATGTGAAGGTTACAATATAAAGAATGGTATTTTGAAAAAATAAAAAATACATTAATAACATTTTTTAGAATAGTTATGCAATTTCTTTTTATAATAAGTTGATAACGATTATAACCAGCATTTGCGAATAAAAAAGTTATCCATGCTTAGCCCCGCGTTTAATACCCCTTCAGAATGAAATAATTTTTTCGCTATCAGTTAAAACACGATGTAGCCACAACGTTTTTACTAGTGACGACATCATATAGTATTATTTTTCCTAGGGGTGTAACCATTGATAACCCTAAAATGTTTAGTACCATAAGGTCTGGGGGTAATTATTTTATTAATATTACCTAGCTTTACCGTTAATTAACAGCATTACCATTATCTTTTTTAACTACATTTTTGTAGAGAATTAGTCGATAACAAGCTCTAATTTTCAATAAACAGCATCACTGTCACTACAGGGTGTCCGGTGAGGAACTGTACAAACTGAAATGGTATGTTCCTTGAGTCAATTTAAGTAAAAAAAGTCCCATAAACATAGGTCTGATTCGCAATAGTTACCCAGATACAAGCGTTTAAAGTTTATAAATGATCACATATTTTTTCAAAAGTAATTATTATTAGTCAACTGGAAAAACAAAACCGAAAGAATCTGTCATTTATTCGTTTGTGTTCTAATAATGACAAAGTGGATTGTAGTAAATTAAGTGTAATTTAAATTTAAAATGCCTTTTCAATTTTCTAACGAAGAGTATGCTGACATCATTTACATTTATGGATTTTGTGATGGACTTGCGAGAGCTGCCGTTAGGGAACATGA
Organism: Vesta saturnalis; assembly: GCA_036346205.1. Lineage (NCBI taxonomy): Eukaryota > Metazoa > Arthropoda > Insecta > Coleoptera > Lampyridae > Vesta > Vesta saturnalis. Next base: position 1,991,671 of record JARFJB010000001.1, read on the forward strand.
ACGAAGATTTCCCAACAGGAGGCTTTGTCATTATTAGAACACAAACGAATAAATGACAGATTGTTTCGGTTTTGTTTTTCCAGTTGACTAATAATAATTACTTTTGAAAAAATGTGTGATCATTTATAAACTTTAAACGCTTGTATCTGGGTAACTATTGCGAATCAGACCTATGTTTATGGGACTTTTTTTACTTAAATTGACCCAAGGAACATACCATTTCAGTTTGTACAGTTCCTCACCGGACACCCTGTATACCATTGATGCATAACCATCACTTATTTTTTAATATCTCTACGACGACATGCGACCCCAAATGAATTTTTGTAATAAAATAATTGTTAATAGACATAAATAACATTGCGAAAAATAATGTACTTTACATAGGAATTCAGAATTTATGCTACATTGCTTTAGTTTTAATGCTTACGTACGCTCAGGATTCAAATAATGCTCTGTAGAGCAAAATCTTCACTTAGATAGCAATAGAGTACTTTTCTCCATGCATGGAGATCGATCTCTAACCATTATTTTTTACAGGCTGAATAAAATCTCCATATTACAGCCTTCTATGCTGGAATCTAATTAAGGTGTTTCTAGAAACGATTGTTACTTTTAGAAAATTACCAAACTTTCTACAGCATTGACTAATATATATATATATATATATATATATATATATATATATATATATATATATATATATACACCGTGTCCAAGATAAGGATGCCTACTATGGGGATCTCGGAAATAGTAAGAGATGGAAGGTCGGTTAAATGGAACAAAAGTTACGCATTTGAGAGGATGTATTTATGGTCTTTGTAGAACTCGAATAGCTCTTTTGGTTATTGAGATATTTGAAAAAAATTGAATTTTCTGATTTTCGTTTTTATTTTTTTTCTGACCTTATTTGAAGAGCTATCAAGAAAAGAAGAGCACATTTTCATTGCCATTTTTCTATCTCTACTTAATGCTGTTATTCAATTTTTGATACAACGTTTCGTTTGTTAGCAACCATCATCAACTTTATTTTTTTAAATACAGGCAAAAATTATTTTTGCCATATTTAAATTCTCTCCTTGATTCTGAATTCAACGATATATCACACTTTATAATTTTGATACGTTTCAATGTAAATCATCGAAAACGTGCAGTAAAAACAAATACTAGAAACACTAGAAAACTGTAAAGTTATTATAAAATAATGTTTTCTCATGTTCTAATGCCTGTTGCGAATAAAATAATTCACAAGTATGTATTTAGTGAAAATACTATTAATTAAACAGTTAAAATACATCTTCCGTCGTACTGATGCATTTGATAAAAATAAGTTGGCTTTACATTTTGTTTAGCTACTTGTTATAATCGATTGTTGTACGTATTTCGTTTGTTTGGTGGTCTTTTGAGTTAATTACATTTTGTGTTTACCTAAAAACAATATGGTAGGAGTACATTTTTCAAATAATGAAAAATGCGATATACTGACGTGTTACATTTTGTGTCAACGTAATTGCTCTGAAGCCGAAATAATGTATTTAAACAAATATCCAGAAAGGCGTCAACCTCACAAAAGAACTTCTCGCACATTAGGAGTTAATCTAAAAGAATATGGTGCGTTCAAAAAACCTGTAAAATCTCGCAAAAAACCTTGCAATGAAGAAAAAGCCAATACTGTTTTATAAGCTATAACGGAAAATCCAGAAGTTTCTACTAGGAAAATTGAAGAGGCAACTGGCATAGCCCATTCCACAGCTCATTATGTTCTAAAGAAGGAGAAAGTACATCCATATAAATTTAGAATTTGCCAAGGACTTCGACCAGGAGACCCAAAAAGACGTAGAATATTTTGCGAATGGTATACACGTCAATCTCAAGACAATGAATATTTTCCGAATAAAATAATATGGTCCGATGAAAGTATAGTTAATAATAATGGATTTTTTAATCGTAGAAATGCTCATTATTAGGCAAGAGTAAATCCACGTCTGTACAAAACGGCCAAACACCAACACCGCTTCGGATTTAATATGTGGGCAGCTATATTCGGTACTCGAATTATAAGTCTTTTCATTTACCACGAGTCCTTAAATTCTGAACGTTACCAAATTTTACTCCAAAATGAATTAGAGATAGCTTTGAATGATTTGCCTTTCTAAGAATTTGAAGGGTGTTGGTTTATGCAGGACGGTGCACCAGCACATAATTCCACTCATGCAAATGTACTGTGGCCATCCCGTTCTCCAGATATAACACCTTTGGATTTTTTCTTTGGGGGTACATTAAAAATTACATTTATGGAAACGATATTGAAAACGAAGAAATTTTGCAAAGATTAGTTCTCGAAGCGTTTGCTAGTATTACTCCTCAAATGCTGAAGAATGTTTTAGATGCTACAGTTAGAAGATGCTATTTATGTTTAGAGAATAACGGGAATCTTTTTGAACATCTTTCGTGAGTTTATTAACCTTTAAAATAAATTTGTTTTTTATTTGTCTATCATTTAAAATTACAAAACATAATTTTATAATAATTTTAAGGTTTTCTAATGTTTCTAGTATTATTATATGTTTTTGTTATGAACGAATAAGTTCAAAGGTAAATATGTAATTAAAAATTATTATTAATTTCTAGTATTAGTTTTAACTGTACGTTTTCGATGTTTTACATTGAATATGAATTTTCTCATTCGAGACGTATCAAAAATATAAAGTGTGATATATCGTTGAATTCAGAATCAAGGAGAGAATTTAAATATGCAAAAATAATTTTTTCGTGTACTTAAAAAAATAAAGTTGATGATGGTTTCTAACAAACGAAACGTTGTATTAAAAATTGAATAACAGCATTAAGTAGAGCTAGAAAAGTGGCAATGAAAATTTGCTCTTCTTTTCTTGATACCTCTTCAAATAAGGTCAGAAAAAAATAAAAACGAAAATCAGAAAATTCAATTTTGTTCAAATACCTCAAAAACTAAAAGAGATATTCGAGTTCTACGAAGACCATAAATACATCCTCTCAAATGCGTAACTTTTGTTCCATTTAACTGACCTTCCATCTCTTACCGTTTCCGAGATCCCCATAGTGGGCATCCTTATCTTGGACACGGTATATATATATATATATATATATATATATATATATATATATATATATATATATATATATATATATATATATATATATATATATATATATATATATATATATATATATATATATTATTGTAACCATTGATAACTCTAAAATGTATAGTACCATAAGGTCTGGGGTAATTATTTATTAATATTACCTAGCTTTACCGTTAATTAACAGCATTACCATTATCTTTTTAACTACATTTTGTAGAAATTAGTCGATAACAAGCTCTAATTTTCAATAAACAGCATCACTGTCACTATACCATTGGTGCATAACCATCACTTATTTTTAATATCTCTACGACGACATGCGACCCCAAATGAATTTTGGTAATAAAATAATATATATATATATATATATATATATATATATATATATATATATATATATATATATATATATATATATATATATATATATATATATATATGTAGTCAATGCTGTAGAAAGTTTGGTAATTTTCTAAAAGCAACAATCGTTTCTAGAAACACCTTAATTAGATTCCAGCATAGAAGGCTGTAATATGGAGATTTTATTCAGCCTGTAAAAAATAATGGTTAGAGATCGATCTCCATGCATGGAGAAAAGTACTCTATTGCTATCTAAGTGAAGATTTTGCTCTACAGAGCATTATTTGAATCCTGAACGTACGTACGCATTAAAACTAAAGCAATGTAGCATAAATTCTGAATTCCTATGTAAAGTACATTATTTTTCGCAATGTTATTTATGTCTATTAACAATTATTTTATTACAAAAATTCATCTGGGGTCGCATGTCGTCGTAGAGATATTAAAAAATAAGTGATGGTTATGCACCAATGGTATAGTGACAGTGATGCTGTTTATTGAAAATTAGAGCTTGTTATCGACTAATTCTCTGCAAAAATGTAGTTAAAAAAGATAATGGTAATGCTGTTAATTAACGGTAAAGCTAGGTAATATTAATAAAATAATTACCCCCAGACCTTATGGTACTATACATTTTAGGGTTATCAATGGTTACACCCCTAGGAAAAATAATACTATATGATGTCACTAGTAAAAACATTGTGGCTACATCGTGTTTTAACTGATAGCGAAAAAATTATTTCATTCTGAAGGGGTATTAAACGCGGGGCTAAGCATGGATAACTTTTTTATTCGCAAATGCTGGTTATAATCGTTATCAACTTATTATAAAAAGAAATTGCATAACTATTCTAAAAAATGTTATTAATGTATTTTTTATTTTTTCAAAATACCATTCTTTATATTGTAACCTTCACATGAACAATTTTTATAGTGGAATTTTAGTTAAATTATGTTAATTACAGTTGACACATTGTTGCTGTTATATAATGTAGATTTAAACTTTCTTTTCTTAAAATAGTTTTAATTATACTCATTTAAAAGTGTGAAAGGAATAAAAATACGTACCTATGTATTGGAAATTACCAGCAATGTTATATCACATTGCATTGTATTAATTATTTTGAAAAAAGGTATATTTTCCCTCATTAGAAGTGATGTTATCATTAACATATTTACTTCGATACCGACATTCTAATACCTTTAAAAAAATAGGTTTAGTTAATTACTGCTAACACATTGTTGTTATATAATGTAGATTTATTTTCTAATCATAAAAGTCTTTGATGTTAAAAACGATTAAAATATACATCATTGTATGTCATTTTAAAAACTTAATTGTAGAATTATGAGGATCAGTCCAGACAAAATAATGTTTTTTAATTATATCCATTTAAATTGCTAAAATATAAGTGTATTTAAAGATTACTATCAAAGACTGTTCTGTAATAAAAAATGATAAAAAATAAAAGGTCTTAGATTTTAAGTGTATTTTTTACATTTAGTTAATTAAAATTATTTTTCAATGAATTTAAACGACAGTTATAGTTTAACAATGAGTGTTTTATACCGTAATGGCCAAGTTATAAAAACGCTTAGCTAGAATAAAAAAACGTTATTAAAATTATTACATTTCCTTTAAGACTCATTTCTAGTACATATATACAAACTGTTATTACCTAACTTCACCTTCAACAATAAGTCTTTTTGTTATTAAAAGATGTACATCATGCTTTTTTACATTCCTTGAAGTTAGCCTCGGGACCTGGAAGAATAGTATAAAAGCGTACGCCAGGGTTTAGTTAATTTAGTTCTTGTTTGAAGAGCATCATATCGCTATGGAATCTTTAACTGTTAACCAAATTTTGGGATTATTCAGTGCTGGTGCGTTAACCGACGAGGGGCTAAGAAATGCGTACAATATTATCACGTTTAAGATGTTGTGCGAAAATTACACTATCGACTCGATAAATGTTTATAATGATTTTGTGGAAGCTGCACGAGTTGGTGGAATGTAAGCATATGCTTGTTTTTATTTTTAAGTTTGAATTATTATTTTTATAGCTCTGCTCAGGTAAACATGGATGAAGTGTTTGATAATGATGAGATGATGGAAACTAGAGATGCGGAGGATTTGATAACGGTATGTCTTTTTAATTTTCTATTGTATTACTTACTGAATGAGTACATTACAGCAAAGCCAATCGGTCTCAGGTTACCAGCAACGATATATATATATATATATATATATATATATATATATATATATATATATATATTAATATACAGTCTTACAGCTATATTTTACAGTGTTAACTAGTAACGCAAAATGAATCAAATTATAAACTTCTTGACTCCTGATGACGCCTGCGATATGAAGATCGTCGAGACGCTGAAGACCCTAGATAGCCAAATTAGACAACGTCTACAGCGTCAAGAGCGGTTGTACATAGAGGGAAGTATTGCTTTGGAGCGATTCGAGTCGCGTGTGACCCAAAATTTAAGGGCTCAAAGTGTAAAAAGAAATCAGTGCTCTCTCGTGGGTAAAACTAGTGATACCGAAAAATTAATCGATCTAACCTCTGATGAAGAAGAACATCGTTATCGTCGTCAGCAGCGGCGCTTGGTGACAACAACTACTAAAGTGCACCGAGTGAAAACTGTTAAAACGAAGAGGCGTAAATTACCGGTAGCATTTGCGTCATTACAGAAGCAGTCTACACTAAACTCATTCGTTATCCATAATCCACGGTCAGGAGTATCTCCAGAAAGTTAAAGCTGAAGAGGGTCTGGATATGGTGTGGCAGCGACAATCGTCGGTGGCACATGTATATTCTGAGCCAGCGTCTACTTCTGCTGCTGTATCAATGCGCTCATCGTCGTCATCGATACTAGAGGAGCTCCTGCGGTTACCTCCTCGCCGTATAAAGCGTAGAGAAGATCCCTGGACAGCAGACAGTCAGCAGCAGTAACATACATACACTCAGCAGCCATCGGTGCCTACAGCCTCAACAGCGTCACCGTGGAATAGTTATACAACCCGGGTACTAGAATGTTTACTCACAACAGAGCCGTTGCCCGTCGATTTTGATCCCGACCTCGAACTCCAGCTTTTTGACTCGTTTCAGAAATTAAAAGAAACAAATGAATAAATATTCTTTCTCTTTTATTGATTTTTTTACTTTTACTTTTACTTCTCAAGTCTTAGTGGTATATACACGTGTGAGCGTGCGTGCGTGTGTGCGTGCGTGTGTGTGTGTGAGAGAGAGAGAGAGATAACGTGTCTTACAAGAAACCATTCAAAGAGCATGCATGCACAATTGCCTAACCTCCAGGGATTACAACCAAAGCCAAGCTCCATACGTAACCAAAAGGACCTTAATTAAGGCTGAAGATAATTACTAGAAAATAACCCCCAACCAAAGCCAAGCTCCATACCCTAGCTCTACATACAGCCGCAGCCCCCACCCCTAAATACAGCCCTAAGCTGCAACCCTAGCTCTACATACAGCCCCAGCCCCCAGTTCAGCCCCTAGCCCTAAATACAACCAAAATGACTTTAATTGAGGTTGAAAATAATTGCTAGAAAATAACCCTAAGTCCTAAATACAAGCCAAACCCCCGGTTCAACCCTTAACCCTAAATACAGACCTAAGCCAAGCCAAGACCAGCCCCCAGCCCTAAATACAGTCCTCGTGTTAGCAACCACAAAAAAGGCCTAGCTGTCAAAAGGTCCTTAATACAACCATAAGGTTTGAAAAATAACCCCCAAAGAAATCATTAAAAATAAGGGTGAAAAAATACGTCCTACACGTAAGCTAATAAAAACAAAAAAGGCTTTAATTAAGGTTTAAAAAGGGTTCTGAAAAGAAATCATTAAAAATAAGGGTTGAAAATGCGGCCCCCCACGTAAGCGTATAAAAACAAAAAGGCCTTAATTAAGGTTGAAAAAGGGCTCCGAAAAGAAAGCATTAAAAATAAGGGTTGAAAATGCGGTCGCCCACGTGGACGGTCTTGTGACGTCAAAATCCAAGATGGCGCATGGTGCCCCCTTTCTACTTATGTGGATAGAGCGTTACAGACCGGTCAGCTGCTACCCAGATCACAATCCTCTGAACTTTTACGTGTGGGGCACGTTGAAATCAAGAGTTTATGCTGAACCTGTCAACAACATAGAAGAATTAATAGCAAGGATTGGACAAGCTTGTCAATATATGAGGCGTAAACGAAAGGGACAACGTGTCACGAATTCCGTTGGTCCACGTTTTTGTTGGAAATTAGTTCACTCCTCAAAATAAGTACGTTGATACATAGGACACCGTGTATGTACAATAAAGGTAGGCGAGTAAGAAAGAAATGAAATGCTAAATTAAAATATGTACTATTATAGACAACAAAAGAGTACTACTATGTCAACAATACGCACATGGCTGGTTCTTGCATAATTTCTTCTTCGGCCTGACTTTCATCTTTACTACCAGTGGGTTTAAATTCTTCCATTAAATTTACAACATCTTTATTAAAAATCGGGTTACTAGGAGAAACTTTTATACCGCAAGCTAGCATGTCACGAAATTCTTCTCTGATATATCTGTGTTTATTATAATGGAATGCAGGCAAATATCCGTTAGACTTTATACTAACAGCACTAACAGGTGTATCAGCTTCATTGTAACATTGATGGTAATTTTCAGTAAAAAGAGGGTTTTCTTCACTTGATTCTGAACTTTCAGACGATGTACTATCAGGCTTCCACGAAAGCACAGTACTTGCCGGTTGCTGTTCAGCTTTATTCTTCGTTTCGTTGACACCTTGCGCCAATTCAAACAACATCATTTTTTCTACATTTAATAAAAATTCAGCTTGCGTAGGACAAGACCTCAATGCAAAGTAAATAAATTTCTGGTACTGTTTTAATATTTCTTTCAAACAAGTTTCTCGTACCACAAGTTGTCGGTCTTTCTCATCTCTCTCTTTTAGTAATTTACTAAAATCTTCATGTTTATTTGTAATTATAGTGTTTAAACATTGAATGTGTTTTTGATAATTAAATTCCATCTTTTCTCGCTCAGTACGGCATTTTCTACGCTCTGCACATAAAATATATATTATATTCGCAATATTTTTGCACTCCAGCTGATGTTTTAATTGTGCAAACGATTCTCGACAACCTTTTCGCACTTCATGTATTTCAAATCGATGCTTTAGTTTTTCTTTCCTAAAATAATCAATAAGTAATTGTACCTAATAAACCAAAAATCAAACAAACTTTATCTCCAATTGGAATTTTTTATGTAAGTTATTTCCTTCTATCATCAACTGCCTTAAAAAGTTTTTGGTTAATTCTTTAACACAATCAGCAACAGCTTTATCCGTTGTATCTTGCCAATCCTCGTTTAATTTTCGCATCTCTATTTTATGTGTATGATCATATTCGGTTACCAACTTTCTTTCTAACGTATGTAATTCACGATGAAGATCTTCCGTAAATTTATGACAGATTTGGTCTTTATCAGCAATGAATGTATCAATTTCTTTATGTAATGCTGCATCAATTGATTTCTTCTCGTCTAATTTGCACATAAACTTTATAACCTCTTCTTGGTCAGCTAGAGCTTTTTTTTTCACTAGCTCGGCTTCTTGCCAATACTTCTTTTCTATACACTGGCCAATTACTAAAAATATTTTGTAACAGGCCTGTAAATTAATATTTATATTATATTATTTACGTACATAAGATTCCTTGATGGGTTAAAGCTTTCATGTATTTTCCCGTAAGAGGTGGCTTTAAGCATACTTTTCCAATGAATAAATCGCTAGGAGACATCCACAAATCATCGCCTGCTCCACGAAGCGGAGGAGTTAGACCTAAATAGGGTTTTAGCGCGCGTGGACATGTTGAAAATATCAGTTCGGCCAAATCATTTCCTAATTCATTTTCCACCTGACTAATTGTAGGAACGAGGGATTGCTCCACATGCAATTTACGCCTATAAAAATGGTCACTTTTCTCTACTGAAAATAAGATTAATAAGTATATTATTTGGAAAGGATTAACGTTTTTACCCATATTGAATGTAATTAACGCAATAGAAGAATAATTTTGAATATACACAATTCAATTTGGATTTGGATCACAAATGTCAGAATGACTAGTAGGTAAGATAGTCACCTGCGGCCGTTCATGATCTTTTAGTTCGAAAATTGATCGCTTGTGTTGCCGTGAATATTGTAGCTAAATTGCGGTTATGTGTCTAAATTTATTGAGAGGGAATTTCAGAATGTTCAATTCAATTTATAAGTACCCGACTTCAAAATGTGTTTTGTAATTGTTGTGACAAATCCATCCTGTCTGTAAACATCAGTAATTCGTTAAGTCCATTTTATTTAAGTGCGTTAGTTCTTTGCACATGTATTCAGTGTAAATATGTCGTAATAAATTGCATTATTAACAGTGTCAAATTAATTTCTGTACTATAAGTATTTTAGAACGTCTCATTTTAAGGTTTATTTCTATTTATTGTTTTTAAACAATTGATTGAACATAGTTTTGATCAATCGCCTGAATAATCAAGAATACTGTTCATAAAACCTTACTTGAAGGGCTATCTATACCTAGCAGTAAAAATAGAGAGCATTAAGTTGTACTTTTTAACCCCTTCAGGTCCATGTTGCCAACGGTGGCAACAAATGTCTAGTAGTGTGCCGGCCCATTGTTGCCACTCCTGGCAACAAAGAGTAAGCTTGAAATTTTTTTTTTGTTAGTTTGCTCATGCTTATGTGTTAGTATTTACTTATTGTTAGCTTATATTACTTATTTGTGGACTGTTCAGGAGTCCTTCTCCTCTTCAGCCCTGGTCATTCCTTGTTGTTGTGTTGCGGTGTTTGGTGTTATTGTATGTTGTACAATCATGAGGTATGGTTATTTTGGGTGTAAAAAAAAGAAAAAATTATTTAGGTTTTATTGAGTAATGAATGGTGGTTGTGGTGTGTGTGGCATGGTTGGTGTGCTTATATTCGTTGGCCGGTGTCTTGCTGGGGTAGTCATCCAATAGACGTGGGGATGCGGAGGGCATACGGGATGTTGTCAAGGGGAGGTCGTCGAGGAGTTGTGTGAGGATGGCGGGTGGATGTTTAAATTTGAGCTTGGGTTTCCTTCGTGGGAATGGGGGAAAGCGGTAGTTATAAGGAGTGGTAAGGATCTCTTTGGTTGAGATGGTATCGCCGAAAATTCTTTTGTGGGTAAAATTTCTCTGAAGGGTTTGGATTCTATGTGTGATTGGGGATATATTGGCGCGTTCGATAGTAAGGGTATTAGGGTACCTGAATGGTAACCGGTGTATGCGTCGGAAAATTCGGCGCTCACAGGAAGCGATGGAGTAAAGGTATTTGGGGTTTATATTTGTATATATGGAAGCTCGGAAATCCATAACAGGGCAGATATATGTTTTATACGTGTGTAAGAGTGTTTTGTGGTGACAACCAGTGATTCTACCCCGGAGGGCGCCCAGTAGGTTTGCGCGGTTCCTAATACGGTTGAGGGTTTTTTTAACATCCGGGAGCCAGTTGAGGGTTCGTGTGAAAAGGATTCCTAGGTTGGTGATTTCATCTTGGAGAGGGAGTCGTTCCTGATTTAGAGTGAGGGACACATTTCTGGAGGCAAGCTTTGGGCACTTATCTTCAGTGTAATGAGGATGGCGGAAGAGGATTGCTTGGGTCTTGGTAGGATTGACGGAGACTCTCCACCGGTTAGCCCAGTTGGAGAAGTTCCGTAGGGTTTTGGATATGATGCGGGAGGCCGTTTCGCTGTTCCGATTAACCGCCCAGAAGGCGGTGTCATCTGCAAACTGCGCTACGACTACTCCGGGTTGAGTGACTTTGGGTATATCGGATGCGAAGATAGTGTAGAGGATCGAGGCTAAGCTTGTAATATATGCTTGGAATAGTTTTATGGATACAGTTTCTTGTCTGGGACGGCACTATTTTATAGTGGGGATTCAATTTCATTGGTTGGCCCAAGGACAACCTCGTGTATTACACTCGGCTGCGCATGCAACTCTGAATTGCTATTTAGTTGCAATATTGCTATATGAACATGCGTTTCGTGTTAAAAATGAGTCATAGCGGCGATAGCGACCCATACCAGGATTCGGGTTCAGAATATTTGCCGACAATGACGACGAATCTGATAATTTAACAAGTGCATCCGATGACTCAGACATAGAACCTGTGACAACGAGTGGAATTTTTTCTTTTATAAGTGACCCATTCTCTGTAGGTTTTAAATTCAATCAGTGAGGGTAGTAGATAATACTATTATTATTTTAGGATAAAAGAAGTTCTACACTGAGACTTTTTTCATGCCTTTTTGATGGTATCCATCCTAATGTTGGCGTAGAAGACATGAAAAATCCTATACATTGCTTTATGACGTTTAGGTCTAAAAATATCACGGAATCTCTTTGTAAGTGGACAAACGAAAAAGCAGGACGGTTCTTGATTGAAAATGCCACTTATGGAAAGACGTAACAGCTCTAGAAATGCCTTACAGTTATTTATGGGAGTTATTCGTTATTCGTTGCTACTGGAGTCGAGATTTTTTATTTCGTGGACCTAATATATTTTGTGCTGCATTTATGAGTCGAAACAGATTTATGAGAATTTTAAAATGTATACGATGTAGTGCCCCGGGAACCTTTGTACCAGGAAGACCAATTACACGCTTGGCAATGTTATTTTGCCGATATTAGAGAAAATTGTATGAATCTTGTTGATTCTGGTGAAACAGTGGCCATAGATGAATGTTTGCTTTTGTACAAAGGTAGGCTACATTTGAAACAATTTATCAAAACGAAACGTACCCGTTTTGGAATGAAACTTTTTTGTGTTTCCCCTAGAAATTCATCTTTACGGGGATACACGTATACTTTTACATTATACTTTGGAAAAGATATATACAATATTGTTCATATTCCGGGGTCCACCAATTTGTCTTTATCGGAACGAATTGTGGTGTATTTATGTCAACAGTTGCTGTACCTACCAAAGAAGAGAAAGGATAATATACAACTGGTCTTTGCGATTAGCACAATTTCTCCTAACGAAAAACACCTACGTTACTGGCACAATTCGGGCAAATAGGAGCGTTCCAAAAGAGCTGACTGAAACACCACTCCACGAATTCCAAACATGTTTTGTAAGAAACGCTGATGTATTGATTATCAGATATAAAGATAAACGGGATGTGTATTTGTTGAGTACTAAACCTACAGCTGGATTCAAAGAGAAAGCAGGTTATCAAGCTACTACGTCTTCGAAAATATCTGTTCAAAAGCCTAATGCAATGGAACATTATAATATGAATATGGGTAAAGTTGATGCAATAGATCAGGATCTCGAACCGTACAGTTGCAGCAGAAAAAGCTACTCCTGGTTTAAAAAAATTGACTTTCACATCATACAGCGCATGGTGCTAAATTCCAAAGTATTGTACACACACGCTGCTGGAAAAGAGACGACAGTCTTAGAATTTACTAAAGGCCTAATTGACGATCTCTTATCCGAACACTGTGCCAGTTACAGAGACATGAAAAAAGAATTCGAAAATGCAGAGACCAAAAAGAAAAAAAAAGTCAAACCCATCAAGCATGTTTTTGGATGCGCTGCCAAAACGAAGGTTGTAGACGAAAAAGAGGAACTTGCAGAGTATGTTACCAAACTGAGAAAGAAAGAACGTAGACGAGCAATTTTTGTGGGAATTTTGCAAGTGGGCCAATTTATTTATGCTCCTTAGCACATTTTAAAATATATCACAATTATAAATGAACTATTCTGTACATGTGTGTTTTCTTTTCATTCCCCTCCCCCGCAGTTTCCCCACCTAACTTCTTTATTTGTTTAGAACTTGTCTGACAACATACTAAACATACTTAGTGTAATAAAAGTTATTTTAACTTTTTTCGGATTTTTCCATACAACAGGTATATTAGTATACGCCAAACAAACTTTTTTTGACTTGTGTGACTCCATAAATAAAAACGACAAAAGTTTTATTGTCAAAAATGTAATCTTACACCATAGAAATAATTAAAAAAAAAGGAAACTAAAAAAAATATGTTTTTCAGCAAATATGAAATAATACGGTGAACTGCGTTTATAGTATGGACTCGAAAGGTTTAAAGAAAATAAATATTTAGATTAAAATATATTTAATTATTTATCTCAACACTTGCTCCGATGATTCTTTGCATAGTTAGTGAAAAAAGTTGTCAAAAAGATATAAAGACATAATCTGCTTAACAAGCGGCAATGTGTGTATACAGTAAGCTTTGTCTATAGTATGACCGTTTTTCCTTGCACAATTTAAAGTTACCGTCTTCTCCCCAAATACTAACCCAATGGTTAATTTCATTGAGTTAGTATAGAGGCGAATATATATATATATATATATATATATATATATATATATATATATATATATATATATTTAGGGTGTCCTAATGATTTGGGGGTGGAATATTACGCCTATACTGTTGATTTAATACAAAATCTAACAGATTATTGTAGTCAACAACAAGGAGCATCTTGTAAAGGTATTTTTGTATATACAGGGTATCCCATTTTCGAATACTACACTAAACTTGTGCTTTTTTAATGGAACACCCTATATATTTTTTATATATTTGAATTCTCTGTTAAATGATGAGCAAAATGATATGAGGTACTAGGGGTCTACGACTAACGGTTCCTAAGTTATTGACATTTCTATTTAAAAAATTAGTCAATTACCTAAGTAGGCTCCTTTCCGCCATCTTAAAATATTTCGGAGTAAAATTTTGTGATTTTTTTTCCAATCTGTCTAGTTTTGACTTCTACATTCAGAATGAAGACTCTTTTATTTGCATATACAAGGTGGTCTATTTTTCTCAATGTGTTATTTTTCTCATTTTTCTTAAATGGCACACCCTGTATTTTATTACAGATTTGAAGAGCATTTTTACGGGCTTTCAATAGATACTCACTTTTTACTACCTATTCCTGTAGTGATAAAGTTGAAAATTGTAAACATTTTTGATTTTCGTTGAATTTGTGACAACATAAAATAAATAAAGGCAATATCATAATTCAAACAAAAACAAAAATGAAACAATGCTAATTGCTATAAAATCGTGAAGCTATACGTTTATGCCACAATTCAACATTTTGCACTATAAAAGAGCAACGCTTAATAATTATTTACTCGTAGAGCTGCATAACTATAAACTTTAACTTAAATCTTAATTTGAAATTTAAAATGGAAGTAAAGAACGCAATGAATTACAAAGTTTATATTAAATGTTCAAATGCACATTGTCAACGGCCTAGTAAAGGTTGCTTTGACATTTTGAAGGGTGCGTCTTCGAATACTGCGAAAAGCCTCAGTAATTAGAAATTTCATATTGGCTGGTGTAGTAGGAAAATCCCTGTATAGTCGAGCCGGCGAGAGGTGTCCTATGACTCATCTTTTAGTAAAGCAAGGTTTAAGATTTTAAAAACGTATGTCGCTATGGGTTCATATAGTTAGTAATTTTGAATACCAACAAAACATCGTCAGTGTTTCTAGGTTATTTTCAAATTTAAGCTGCGCTGTCAAATTTAAATAAAATTATTGTTCGAATATCTCGGGATTTAGCATCCTTAAGGTCTTAAAAGTCCCCATCCACTCGTATAAATAAAGTCGAATTTCGTTTAAGGTCTGTTCGCACTTATTTTAGCATGTAAAGTCCACCGAGTGAGGCTAGTCATGTTATAAAAATATATTGTACAACTGTAAACGATTATCAGAACCGAGACCGAGTCAACAAAATTTCGTTTTAGATCTGTTTTACAAATTAATTATATCAATAATTTTCAATAAGAAACGAATTAGCTAGCATGAAGTGCGAAAAGTTTGGTTAATTGCGGAGGATCGCTTTTAGCCGACAGATCTCACTGCGTCAAAAGAGTCAAGACTGTAATTTGGTTATCGAAGCTACTTATAAATAACTGATTTTGTCATAAATAAATACACTGTACTAGAGGTTTTACCATTTCCTCAGCTCCTTTTTGAACGTCCCACCACTGGCTCATTTCCTTTTCAGCATGTAAAATACACTTTTGCCACAGTTCTCCAGTTACTTGGTTTAATGAATCCTTCCATAGCAATAAAACATTCTCGTCCCTGAAGCCCTGTCTCCCAAGGTTTTTGTTGTAATACTGTTTACAATTTGCCCATATTAACTCGATAGGGTTGAGTTGGCAGTGATACGGAGGTAAACGTAAAATTTGATGTCCCCATTGATGAGCGATTTCATCAACTGCATA
>JARFJB010000001.1:2012500-2025000 GCA_036346205.1 Vesta saturnalis
TCCAGAATTGATCATTCGTCCAATTTCGCCATCCATTGCACCACCTGCAGTGAAGATTCTATCCAGATATACCAATTCGTCCACTTGTTCCAAAATTTCACCTTGCAGGGTAAATACTCTACTTTCCTTTTCACCTTCCCGATTGAACACCACAATCTTAGTTTTGTTCACGTTTACCTTTAGGTCCATGCTCTCACAGACTATATCAAACTTGTTGAGAGCAGTTTTTAGTTCATCCGTACTGTCACTTAATAAGGCTGTTTCATATGCATACACCAGAACTCGTACATTTACGTCACCAACCATTATACTATTTGTATCGGTACATGCTTGCCTAACACATTTATCCATGTATACATTGAACAGCCACGGTGACATCACACAGCCTTGTCGCACTCCTTGCTCAATGCTAAAGTATTTACTCACACCTCCTCTCACCCTAACACATGACCGGCTACAGTTATATACTGCCCTTATTCAATTTATTAGACCTTTAGTTACGCCATATTCATTTAATATTTGCTCCAGCCTCTCGCTAATGACTGTCACATGCTTTCTCCAGATCTACAAACGGTGCAGCTTCTTTTTTACACTTTTCGATCACCTGCTGGAGAGCAACGATCTGATCAGGACATCCTCTCCCTGGCATGAATCCACCCTGCACATCCCAAATCTTAGTTTGTGTAGTTTCTCGTACTCTATCAATCAGTACTCTTTCAAATACTTTACCAGGTACACTGAGCAAACTCGTTCCTCTGAACCATGCAAAACTAGCAAATATTTAAAAAATGTAACAAGAGGAGCATTAAAACTGCCTTCAGCGTTGCTCTTTGAGGGGGCTGTTCAGGCGTTTTTAATACTCAATATGTTCATTTCTGCTAATACGAAATTGACCTTTTAAAAAGAGAAAAACAAAGAATTACGTAAATTGATTATACCTAAAGTAGAAATGTGTGTTGAAGATTTAGACGAGAATTGTCTTTTGTGTCATAAAATCTTTAAAGCCATTTTAACAAAAACGCATCACATTTTACTCGGTCAATGGCGAAATTAATACGCAAATCATAATTCCTTGCGATACGTGAAACACAAAATGAAGGAAATTTCTCTAGGCACTTTAATTTTACATAATGACAGTTTTATACAGTTATGAACATTTTTACACGAGCTACCGTCGAAACCTCCATAAGTACCAACGTATCATTGAGGGTGATGTGGAAAGTCTTTTTTTAATATATTACACTTTTCTTCATACGCCAATTTTATATACATACTGTTCTATTAATACGTAGTGCTCTTAGAAACGATAAAAAGTGCACGTTAAATGTTGCTTTTAACTTTATAATGTAATAAGAAATGTTTAATTTTACAAAATGATATATCGTATAAAATTATTTGAAAGACTTTGTATATATCTACACCACAATCCTTAAATTAATTTTTATGTAAATTTTCTACGTCGTTGTTGTTTCTTCAACGTGTCTTGTTCTTCTTAAACCAATTTTCACCAAAACAATATGTAAATAACTAGACAAAAGTTTACTTTTTATATTTCAAAATGTTCAAGAAATTATTTGGTGATTTTTATTATGCACAGTTTTCACAATGCACTGCTGTGGTTTTTATAAACTGATAACTTCACGTCACTCTTACGGTAACGGCGAACGGTTGCATAGCCATTACATTTTTAAACAACAGATTTGAAATTAAATTTACCAGAATTCACTTTTATCCTATATTTTTAAATATTTCGTTTAGATTAAATCGTCAATATGGAAGATAATTGCACGAATAAATGCCGTGCCTGTTTGACAGAAAATGAAGCCATGTTATCTTTATTTGAGGTTTACGAACATGGTTTAACACTTGCAATGATTCTGAAAACTTGTATAAATAATGTTGAAGTAAGCTTTTGCAATATGGATGTGTAAATGGCTAAGTATACTAAATTTTAGGTTTCTGAAGATGATGGGTTACCTTCTTACTTATGTGATAACTGTATATTAGTATTAACACAATTTTATAACTTTACAGTAGTTTATGAAGAATCTGATCGCTATCTTCGATCTTTATTTGCAAAGGATATTAACTTGTTACCAGTAGAAGTGGATGTCAAGCAATTAAAGGAAGAGGAAGACGGAGAAAGTGAAAACCAAGATAATGATAATGTAGCCGATACTAATAGCAGTGAATTATTTTTTGATAAAAGTGTAGAGAATTCTCATGAAGAGGTTAATTCCATCTCAGAGTTGGTAAGTACTGAACTTAAAGAAGAACAGAAACAGAATGAATTAGTGAATGTGGTTAATGATGAATTGCAATCAGTCATTTCAACATTAGTACCCATTTATGAGGAAGTAACAAAATATGAATGCACAATATGTGGAGAAGAGCATCTCTTTGCTTCAGCTTTTCAACAACACATGAGGGTAAAACATAAGATGACCGACATCGATTGTTCACCTTATTCTAGTAAGGTCCACATAAAGGTATTTGAAGCTATATCTAAAAAACAAAACCAAGCTCAACAGTCAAAAAAAAATGGATTGGAAAATTCTTCAAATTATGTATGTAAGTACTGTAAGAAAAAATTTGCATATGCATCACAATTGCAACAGCATTTGAAATTACATGAAGCTAATAAAAAATATGTGTGTGAGGTATGTGGGGCACGATTTATACGAAAAACATATCTTGATGATCATAAAGAAGGCCATAGTACAGAAAAAAAGCATGTCTGTAAATTTTGTGGTAAAGCTTTTCGACGGCGCACAGTTTTAAGAGCACATAAGCGTGTACATACACATCCAAATCACTATGTATGTGAACAATGTGGTAGAGCATTTACAAACAGCAGTACCTTAAAAACCCATAAGTTATTAATCCATGTTCGAGAACGTAATTTTCATTGTGTTATTTGTAATCTTAAATTTCCTTTAAAATCTACCTTAAATAAACATATTATTCGTCATCAAAAAAGAGAAAATGGTGAGAAAGGTTTTAATTGCAGTCTATGTCCTATGCAATATAGAGATAAATCCAGCCTTAAAAGACATGTTGATGCAAAACATAAAGGGAAAATTGAATCAGTTCCCTGCTACAGCTGTCCAAAAAGATATTCAAGCAAAGCAAACTTATTAAAGCATATAAGAAGACATCACAGTTCAAATATGGTGATTGCCGAGGAAATAGTTTTATGAAGTCATGATCATTGAAAATGCCTGTTCTAATCAAATTTTTAATCTTATTAATGCAAATACAAATATTTTTATAATCGTTACTTGTTTATGAAACTTTGTAATTTCAATTATTTTTGTGTTTGTGGAGTCTTAAGTTAATGATTAGCATTATGATAACGGGAAATAAAATTTATGAAATTAAATGATTTTATTAATGATAACACGAGTTGTAACCTCTTTTTACACTCACATGGTTCTCAACAACCCAGATTTTGTAAAAAATGCTTTTATGTAACTTCTCAAGTCATGCAGGATGAGATCATAAACAACGTAACTGAAATATTTTTTGATATGTAACCGTCTGTAGGAGTCAGTTGAAAGTCAAATATAAAAAGTATATTTAAAAATTCTCTTATTTGATTTGAAGAATTTTTTTCTGCATTAAAGTTAATATTGTCAACTTAATTAGTAAATTTAATTTAAATTGGTTATCATATCAAAAAACGATGTACTTAGCGGACAAAAATAATTCATTATTTTAATATCAAGCATGAAGTTATCGTGAAAGTTGTAACATTTGATGTTGAGTTTTAAGAATACTATTAAAGATGAAATTTTACCTTTGCACATGTTAGGGTTTTCCCACAGTCTGTTATTCGAATGAATCATTCGTAGTTTTCATGCTCATGTAATTTTTGAGTAAAATATCACCGCTTAGGACGGGTGGTTTTAATTACTGTTGGGTATAGGGCGAAATCAAAGTTAAGTCAGTTTTTGGTCTGCTGAAATTTAATACATATGGAGTTATCTACGGACTTGGAGAACTTTTAAAAACTGTCCTTGATTCTAAAAGTTAAGAGTTGGTGTGTAGATTCGGTAGTATGCGAATGCAAGGGCGTGTGTTGAAATCTTGTTCTAGGTTTTTTTTTTACATATAACTCGTTTGTCGTAATAAATAAGTAATCTTTTAGTAAAATACAACACGCAAAATTGTTCTCTTTTTTTTATATAGTTTAATGTAAATTTCCAATAATACGTCGTGTACAACAAATCTATATCAATATTTAATGTGGTTTTAATATAAGAAAGGTAATTAAGTTTCTCCTTTACAGAGCGTGTGAGTGAACACAAACTGCAAAGGTATTGTGCTTCTGTAGTTATCGCGAATAAAAGCATATGCACGCACTCACACACACGTAAGTAGGTACTTCGTAAATGGAAAATCGAAACAAGCAATTCAAAAAGCTGATTTAGACTTCAGAAAGGTATGTCATTATGTAGTATTTAACCCCAATTGGTGTTTGTTTAAGGTTAGAGTGGTATTAATATTTATCCTTACATGTTTTAGAAAGATTATTTATTGCACACATTAACAGTGATGTACTTAACGACAAGATCGTTTCAGTACTACTCTTACAGGTACCTATAGTATATGTTTACAATCTGTTCTAATTTTACCTAGTTACTTCTATTTATAATAGTGAAAAGTGTGTTGATAAGAATGCATGACTTTACAATTCCTTTAGTACATTGGTCTATTTATATTGTAATAATTGTTATTGCATATTTGCATACTAAGTAATTTAACTAGTTTAACTTTTAAATGTGTTTTACTTATTCTATTGAAATTGAATGTTTCGTAATTGCATCATAGGCCTTTTAAGGCGCTACTTTTTAATTAATTAACAATATCCAAATTTAACAAAATTGTCTCTTTATAACAGGTTAGTAACTTGTAATTTAATTGCCGACACATTATCTCCCAAACACGTTGAAATCTCGAAGCAACCGGCGTTAGTACTTGTACAGCATTTCTGTCTAAGTAAGATGATTGGGCATTGTTCGTTATTAACATTTTCCGTTCTTGTAGAAAACAACACATGGCGAAACGTGATATAATAACCTTAATTTATTTTTATTATAATTGATCGTGGTAGAGGATTATCGAACAAGTAACCAGATGATGTTGAGAAAATTTTAGAACTTCAACTGTAGGCAATTCACTAATAATTACAATTGTGTTACCTACTGTATTCCCGTTAAATTAACTTTGTTTTAAAAGTAAAGCGATGTGTAAATGAATGTAATCCCAGGGCGTATAGTGTACATGGATGAGAGTAATTGGGCAAATTAGTGTTATTTAAAAGTTCCATCAATTTACTCAATTATTACATTTTTTTAATTATTTTAAACCGGCTGCAAACATGCCATATTTACTATAAACGGCCGTGTAAACGCCCGATAGTAAACATTGCTGTAGAGCTGAATTATGAGATGGTCCACACCACATTCAAGCCATATGCGTTTAGCCGGCTAAGGTCGGTGATCTAATTAGGTAGCCAACAGTGGAACGCATCTTTGTAAAGTGCATTTCGGTTTATAAGGTTTGACACCGTTGTCATCATTCTACAACCGAGTTTGATTGTGTAATTGAGAAACTTTTACCATCGTTGTTCAGTTCCCTATCGTACTCACAAAAATTATACATAATACGTGATGGATCACCACGGCCTATTTTAAATATAAATACAAAACTGAAATCGTGTGTTGACATTTTAGTGACAATGTATATAAAAGTGAACACTGGCTTTGTGACTGTAAGGCACTGAATAAACGTTCAGAAAAGAGACATAATAGTTCAGCGAATCATATTGCGTGCGAAAAGGCGTTGCTATTATTTGGTAAAAATCAAAGAATTGGATTCGCTTTAAGTACTCAATACAGATTAAATATAGAAAAACATAATGAAATGGTAAAACAAAATAGACAAATTTTGAGACATCTTATAAGAGTGAACTGTCTGCTCGGTAAACTGGGCCTTCCTTCCAGAAGTCATGATGAAAGTGCATTATCAAAAAATAAAGGAAATTTCGTAAAATTTATTAACTGAAGTGGCAAGAAATGATAATGGATTTAGAGAAATCTACTGTTTTTCGCGGTCTTTCCCCTGATATACAAATTGATTTATTACATTCAGTGGGTGAAGTAATCATCAGGAAAATCAAAGCACAACTCTCGAAAACTGATTTTGTGATCCTAATTTTAGACAAGGCGTCTGATATTGCTATAAAATCGCAATTGTCACAACTTTCCGATATGTGACTAAAGATGGAAATATTGAAAGAAGGTTTGTGGACTTCACAGATGTCAGCTCCGATATAAAAGCAGATTCTCTTTTGCAACACACTTTGCAAATTTTGAAGGACTTCGGTTATGCAGACAAACTAGTGGCGCAAGCTTATGACGACGCGGCTGTAATCGCAGAAGAACATAGCGGTCTTCAGGCTAGACTTCGAGAACATTACAAAACTGCAACGTTTATTCACTGTTATGCCCATAAACTTAACTTGGTTTTATCTCAGAGTCAGCTAGTTTTTTAAACAAGTTAAAATTTTCTTCACTAATTTCTCAAATTTTTCTATTACTTGTACAAGATGGAACTTTCAAAGTCGGATCATGCAAACAATGAATGCACATAATGAAGATTTAGAAGCGCTTTTTTAGACAATTGTGTAAAATGAACATAAAGAATGGGATCAGGAAACCGTTATTTGTGCTAGAGGCCTCTTAACTTTATTGTGTGACTGATTTTAATTTTTTCTTGGCAGTGTTTTCTGCAATATTCCCAAATTCTGCGGATCGGTTTAAAATTTTACAGACAAAAATATCAGATATTAGTTACTGTAATAAAAAGATCGCCGATTTCAAATCACATATTCAAAAAATTAGAAAGGAGTTTAGTGACATTTGGGTCCATATGGACATATTTATGTTACAAAATCAACCACCAAGTAAAATAATGCGCTTGGTTTTATTTCCTGAAGAAGATAAGAAAAGCACCTACGCACGTTTGTTCTATGACATTTTGGATGTTACTACTTTGAACATTAGTCAACGGTTTAGTGAAATTTCTAAACTGAAATTTTCTAGATTCCACACAATTTACTTCGTTCGTAAAACGTTTTCCTGACGAACTTTTATTTTGACTATACCTGCCACAAGCAGTTCCGCTGAAAGATCGTTTTCATGTTTAAAGGGAATAGAGACTTATCTGTGGAATTCTCAAACACAAGAAAGACTGTCAGCTTTAGCATTAATACATATTGAAAGTGTCTTGTTAGAAGATATGAGATCGTCTCCAACATTTGAAGAAACAGTGATAGACGTTTTCGCTGGACAGAACAAAACCGAAGAATTAATCTTCATTTTAAAAATTAGGATATGTATGTAAGTATATAGTTATATACCTTGGCATAAACATTCTGGTTTAGTGTATTTTTTTATTTTTGTTATTTTCATATGTCCTACCTACCATACATTCGACTATACCTCTCCTCTTATAAAAAAAAATTTGTATCACATCCCTAGATTCTTTTCTCACGCAACGCCACTGATGTAATCAGATGAGATGCCGTAGGTCCTAGCGCAATCATTCAAACTTTCGCGACTGTTTGCCGATACTTTTGCCAGGCAGTGTGTCAATGTTTAAATAATCGTGGTGCTAATAAGCAGACTAGGTTTGGGCTAACGCGCTAATGCACTCAAAAACACTAAGGAAGATGGATATGGTTATATTGATTTCCCAAAACGTGCCTGTGAACGGCTACCTTAAATTTTTTCATATCAAAGGTGAGAGGAAAACAGGAACTAGGATGATCATTTCAGAGTTTAGAAGCCGTGTAGAAGAATGTGGATTGCGCCCGTTTTGAACAAGTGGAAATTTGTACCGTATATTGATGATGCGAATGAGCAAATCAAGTATTCCTAGCAAAGGTGGCCTGAGATGGTATCAAGCAATGTGATTCATGAGCACAATAGCCATTATAATACCGATAGTACAAAGAAAGAATTGTAACGTTTCTTCTATGCTCAAGAGACCGTATGCCGGAAGTTAAGGACGGGTGATTTATAAGCATAACCACTCTTTTTTGAATGCAATCAATGATATCGAGAGCGTATTGGGGGCACAAACCCAGAATTGATAATTATATTCCAGATAAGGTCGAATTTGGATCTGATATTGCAGAAATAATTGTCGGGAAGTAAAGTACTGCTTAGATCAGTACAAAAAACCTATTTTACAACCTGCTGCCTTAGTAGCAGACGGAAGATGGTCAACACATGGTACACTTGAAGATACAGTCATTCCCAACATAGTCTGAAAGATCTGAGTCATTTATACTTACAATAGGATATTAGCGATCTTCTTTGGCGGACACCAGTACAACAGGGACACCTTACGCCGCCATCTTAGATTTTGTGACATCACCTTTCACTTTTTTACACGCACACGTGGGAGGCGTATTTTTTGTCGGCTTTTTTTAGGTCCACGCGGGGGTCTTATTTTTTCACCCCTATGGTTTCTGAGAATAAAAAGATTTAATCTGTTATTAATATCATATAGAAATTGCTCAAGCTTCAGTATCCAGTAGCAAGAGAAAGAGGATGGACGCATACTTGGACGTACAAGGGCTTAGAGGTGTTAACAACGAATTCATAAAGAGATTGCCGTGGTTACAGATCATGGAGCTTTATTACTGATACTGATAAAACCACCTCGTAATTATTTTATATCAAAACCCATGTCAAGTCAGATACGATTTTTATGGAAAAAATGTCGCGGCCTGAGATGGTGGTTGGGGTATGTACAGTACAACGATTTCCGTGAGGAACTGATAAGAGTGCTGCAGCTCTTTAAAAAATTCATGTTAAGGGCAGTGAAAAACAACGGTTTTTAAAGTTTCTTAACAAACCAATAGTAAACCTGGACGGGACTGGCTGCCCGCCGCTTAAAAATTGGAAAAGGGAGCAAAAGCATATAGCTGTTTAAACCATAACATCGTTGAGCCTATGTATGCATTGGAAACCGCCTTACTACTGCAAAACTGGACACATACCAATTCCAAAGATGTATGCGGTACAAGTTTTGAGATGCTTGAAATCGATCCCTAGCCGCAAGAATGTGATCCGACTTGTATGTACATCTAATCATTTGCCCAGGCACGCAACTACACCGTGTACAATTATTGTAAACACGGATCCTGCAAACAAACAAACGCATTGGGACCACTATCTACATTGACGAGAATGGTAATGGGAAATATTTTGATTCCTTTGGACGAGCACCGCAAGGATATCATTTACGTTTCCTAGAGAAAAATTCCTGTAACAAGTTCAGTGCATGATCAACTTCTATTGCAGAAAAATTTTCGGTGAAAAAAATCTGCAATCATAAGTGTATTCTACTCTGTTTTATCGTGCTTATCTCCATCAAGATAACCCTACTTTGTTGTTGTCTTTTAAATATTTACTAAAACCAACACGCGCATCATGCATTAACAATAATAGTTTTATTATATCTAATTTATGTGTAATTACTTGCTTACTTAATTGCCGCTCATTTATTTAATTTGTGTGTGTGTGTGTGTGTGTGTGTGGTGTGTGTGTGTGTGTATGTGTGTGCGTGCGTGCATGTGTGTGTGTGTGTGTGTGTGTGTGTGTGGTGTGTGTGTGTGAGTGTGTGTGTGTGTGTGTGTGTGTGTGTGGGTGGGTTGGTTGCGCGCATACGTGCGTGCGTTGGTGGGTGCGTGCGTGCGTGTGTGTATGTGTGTGTGTGTGTGTCTGTCTGTGTGTGTAGTGAGTAATTGAACATACATATAAATCACGCACAATTTCGAATGTAAAGGTGTTGAC
Organism: Vesta saturnalis; assembly: GCA_036346205.1. Taxonomy (NCBI): domain Eukaryota; kingdom Metazoa; phylum Arthropoda; class Insecta; order Coleoptera; family Lampyridae; genus Vesta; species Vesta saturnalis. The sequence goes on from JARFJB010000001.1 coordinate 2,022,373, forward strand.
CGCTTAGATAGGGAATTTGCCTGTATAAAAACGGTAGGGTAGAAAATGGTTATTATTTCATCTAATATTTAGACCGTAATGTTTTGTTGCAGCAGCAAATTTTTAAAATATTTGTAAACACATTAATTAACGCGATGCCACTTTCCAATCATAATGAAGTTGTATAACTGTTTAATAATAATAAACATATAGTAAGAGGCACGCGAACAGATTCCCGTCTTACAAGACTACGGCCCCTTATTAGAATACAACCCCCAATGCATAAATGAATTAGGTCAAAATCGGTAGATGGGATTAGAAAAAAAAATAATTATTATTATGCAATCTCTTTTGATAAAAACGGATCCTAATTAATAACAGATTAAATATTTTTATTCTCAGAACACTGCATGCGCACGCATTTACCAACCATCCAGAGGCCGAACTTTAAAAAATGTCTTAATACAGCCAAAAGGGTCCTAAGTAGTGTGAAAATTCCATCAAGGGGTTGAAAAAGACCTCCGAAAAGAAACCGTAGGGGTGAAATATACGATCCCCACGTGGACCTAAAAAAAGGCCGACAAAAAATACGCCTCCCACGTGAACGTGTAAAAAAGTGAAAGGTGAGGTATCCCACAAAATCCAAGGTGGCGGCGTAAGGTGTCCCTGTTCTACAGACACCGCTCAACACAGGGTTTTGTTAGCATTAAATTCAACTAAATTCTGTCTGGAAAGGCAGGACCCAAGCCACCTCGGTCATAGAACGTACTCACTTTCTGATCCATTATTGTAATATCCGCGGTATAAGCTCTAGCCTTAATGCTGTTCACGAACATCTTAAACAAGTACAACCCCTGACATTCTGTTTCTAACTGAAACACAAGTTTCCTGTGAAAACTCCGATTCACCTGACTTGTAATGTCCTCAATACAATGTTTACTTTAACTTTCAGTACAAGTAGGGATTTATTTCGTCTTTAGTGAATAAAAAAATTCGACGAGACATTCTGATCCTAAATTTATAAAATTCTCCCAATGACAGTAACTTCCAAGACTTCTTCGATTACCTTAGTTTTAAAGTTGACTATCTTCTGTCTCACTTTCAATCCTGCGATATCTCAATTCTAGGAGATTTCAATGTTCATAACTCTTTTTTTTTTCTTCTATTTTTATCTACTACTAATCCTGCTGGTCATAGTGCAGAAATTTTTGCTATTTCATGTGATCTCACACAAATGATTTCTCAACCCACAAGAATCCCTAATAACCCTAATTATACTTCACATCTTTTAGACCTCTTTTTTACATCAAACCCATTTGTTCATAAAACTTCAGTTCTTTCTCCACTAGGTCTATCTGACCATTGTCTAATATAAATAGCTTCTACTGTCCCTAATTTCCCTGTTCTTCACAACACTGATAGAACGTTGTGATGTTTTAAGTGAGCTAAATGGACTGATTTACGGGATTTCTTTGCAACCTTGCTACGGTGTGCATATTGTTTTAAGTCGTCCTCGTCTTTGGACATTGCTGTTTTAGTATGTGATGTCATCCTCATGTAGATGGAATTATACTTCCCCAAACAACAGAATCGTATAGGGCATTCTCGTCCCCAACCCTAGTTCAATCGGGCTTGTGTTGCAATTACTTTGAAAAATAAATCCTATGCCAAACGGAAATCTAATAAAACGGTCGAGAGTTATACAAGCTACGTTGGTGCAAGAAATACCTGCAAAAGTGATCACTAAAGCTAAAAGATTGTTTGAAGAACGAAAATGCAATGCACTAGCTACATCTCCTTTGGGCAGTCGTAAATTTAAAGCCATCAGTAAACATTTTGGTACATCTTCATTTCCCCCATGAAATCTTTTGATGGATCTGTAGGTGCTGATTCTGTAGACAAAGTCAATCTTTTTGTGGATTTATTTGTATCAAACTCATATCTGGATGATTCTGGAAAAGATGTGCACCTGGTCAACTCTTCTTCATACACTATTAAACCAATTCAGTTTCGATACAAGCTATTAGAATAGATCCCAGTACGTTTGATCCCAATAAGGCGACAGCACTAGGCGGTATCCTAGTTACTGTCTTAAAGAAATGTTCTCCTGAACTTTGTCTTCTGAGAAATCTTCTTTATCATAGTAGTTAGCAAAAAAGTCGGCAAGACCGATCCGTCTAACTACCGACCAATTTTCATCACTTCCATTTTGTCTGAAGTCATGGAAAGCTTTCAGTCAGCAAGTGGCAGCAAATGGATAAAATGGCCATTTCAATCAACAGAGACATTAAACGTATCTCCGAATTGGGAATTAATAATCTAGTTAAATTTAACGCTAACAAAACTCAGTGTTGCCTTGTGCCCGCCAAAACAGATCGATCATTTCCTGTTGTGAGTATGAATGGTTTAGTATTCAGACTCTATGACTATGTTGGGAATGACTTTATCTTCAAATATATCATGGGTTGACCATCTTCTGTCAGATACTAAAGCAGCTGCTCGTAAAATAGGCTTTTTGTGCATATCTAAGCGGTACTTTACCTCCCAACAACTAGTTCTGCTGTGTACAGCCCAAATTCGACCACATTAGAATATAATTCTCACCTCTCGGTTGGTCCTCCTCAATACGCTCTCGATATTGTTGGTTGT
>JARFJB010000001.1:2030000-2227500 GCA_036346205.1 Vesta saturnalis
TGTCTGTGTGTGTGTGTGTGTGTGTGTGTGTGTGTGTGTGTGTGTGTGTGTGTGTGTGTGTGTGTGTGTGTGTGTGTGTTGTGTGTGTGTGTGTGTGTGTGTGTGTGTGTGTGTGTGTGTGTGTGTGTGTGTGTGTGTGTGTGTGTGTGTGTGTGTGTGTGTGTGTGTGTGTGTGTGTGTGTGTGTGTGTCTGTGTGTGTCTGTGTGTGTGTGTGTGTGTGTGTGTGTGTGTGTGTGTGTGTGCTGTGTGTGTGTGTGTGTGTGTGTGTGTGTGTGTGTGTGTGTGTGTGTGTGTGTGTGTGTGTGTGTGTGTGTGTGTCTATGTGTGTCTGTGTGTGTCTGTGTGTGTGTGTGTGTGTGTGTGTGTGTGTGTGTGTGTGTGCTGTGTGTGTGTGTGTGTGTGTGTGTTTATTATTATTATTATTATTATTATTTATTAAAAACAGTACATGTGCTTATGTTGTACAGATTACATGAAATATTGGAGGTTTACTTTTTACACATTGGTAATGAGCAATATAAATTATTCACAATTCCAGACCCTTATTGAAACTTAGTGTACCATTATCTATACTACATATGACGTTTTTTGAACACCACTTATGTTCGAACATATTTTCACTATTATTACTAACGTTCCATTCGAATTCGGCGAGGATTCTTGATTTTAAACGTTTTTTGTAATTTTGTAAGTACCTTGGTGTTAATACAGGATTCTTAACATATTCTTGAAATTGACGGTAGGCATTGCTTATTCCCAGAACTATTAAAAAGTTTATTAAGTTTGCATCTGGGTTGTTTTTGTTACTGTAGAAACACAACATATTTTTTATTTGTATTGTATTAACCTTTAAAATTTTTGTTACCAAATTTTGAATATATTCCCACATTAGCTTTGTAAGATTACATGTTACAATGATGTGCCATGCATTTCCTTCTACATGGCACCATAGACAATTTGTGTGTTCACTTCTTCCAATTTTGTTTAAGAAAATCATGTCAGCTAATCGGTTTTTTACTAATCTCCAGGCCACGACGGCATCTGATCCTAACGAAGGTTGAGTAAAGATTTTGTCCCAATGTACTTCCTCATTTTCCCAATGTCCTTTCATTTTATCATTAAGATTTATCTCGATCGCCAACAGTTGTTCCATTAGTTGCTTTCTGGTGTTCTTGTTAACGTAATGAACTTTGTCCCTTGCTTGAAAGACCAACTTTGGAGGCCAATTTGTTGTTTTGTGTGTTTTAATAACGTTAGAAAAGAACGATTCACATAGTCGTTTCAACTGTTCCAATTGAGTATACAATGATCGTCTTACAACAGGGGTTACATAATCATGAAGTACTTCGTCTGGGTTCTTCCAATCGCAGTCGTTCAAAACATCACCTAATTTAGTTATGCCACACCTTAACCAGATGTTGCTAGATACAATGACGTGAAAGTCTTCTGGCCATAAAGGACATACCTGTAAAGGCATTTCCGTTAAGTCATTATGACAGGCTGGAAAATCTTCGAACCATAGTGGTATAGTATTCCACGCTTTTTGGACGCTTAGTGTGTAACTTGGTATATTGTCTGTGCTGATAGGTGCTTTGTAGAGTGACTGCCATACGAATTTCTCGTCCTCATTTCTATTTAAAAAATATTTGAACATTATTGCCCAGTTGTCGTTAGGGGTGTTTAAGTATTTTTTGGCTGTCATTATGCGAAAGACTTTAATTTTTGTTTTAAGGTTGACTAACCCCAATCCGCCCTGCTTTATTGGTGCACACAGGCTATTAGCATCAATCCAGTGCTTTTTATTATTCCACACAAAATTAACCAAAGACTTTTGGAGTTTTTCTAAGGATTTATCAGATATTGAAATTATTTGCAATATATGCCATAGTTTTGGGGCGATAAAAGTGTTTGTTAGTATTATTCGTCCTCTCAGGGATAATTGGTTCGATTTAAAAATCCATTTCTTTAAAGCATTATTCAATTTTTCATTAATGGTTTCTACAGCAGTTTCAGATGTAGACATATCTGTGCTTCTGAAAGTTATTCCTAAAAACTTTTGGGAAATTCTATTCCACGTGCATCCTAATGGAGAGTCAGATCTATTTTTCCATTTTCCACACCATAACCCTTCGGATTTCTTTAAATTGATTTTCGCTCCAGATTGGGAAGAGAAGATATTGAAACAATTCATTAAAGTAGGGAAATCGTTATTGTCTGTTATAAAAATCGATATGTCATCAGCATATGCTGATATAACTAATCTGTTTATTGATTGGGGCAATTGTAATCCAAAAAGTTGTCTTCGACATATATTCAAAAAGGGTTCCAAAGCGAGGCAAAATAAGGGACCAGATAAAGGGCATCCTTGTCTAATTCCTTTTTGAATATCAATTGCTTCTGTTAGGAAGTGTCCTACCCTAACATGAAATCTTGCATTAGTATATAGTAACTGAGTGGCTACTATGAAATAAGGCGGGAAGTTCATTTCGTTTAAAACTTTAAACAGATAATTGTGATCTATATTATCGTACGCACTTTCCAAATCGAGAGACAATATCCCCAGCGCCTTGTTTTGAAGGTTTGCATGCGATACTATATCTCTACGTAAATGAAGACTAGCGTATATTGATCTTTCTGGTACACTGTAGGATTGATCTGCATGTACCAATTTGCTAATTATATTCATGAGTCGATTAGCCAAACTTTTTGCTAAAATTTTGTAGTCTATATTTAGTAACGATATTGGTCTCCAATTTTTTAGGTCTAATAAATTTTTTCCTTTTTTTTCTATTAATGTCACCACCGAAGTTTTAACTAGTTCATTAATACATTTATCTTCTCTCAAGGATTTGTTCATAATTTCAGAAAAATATTTTCCAAGTTTTCCCCAAAAATGCATGTAGAATTCTGCTGTAAATCCATCAATGCCAGGAGATTTGTTTTTGTTTAAGGATTTCAAAGCCAAAGTGAATTCTTCCAGAGTTAAATCGGATTCTAAATTTTTTATCTTCTTCCGATAGTTGAGCGAGGTTTTGAAAATGGCAGAGTTCTCTTCAATAGTGATTGGTACTGCTTGTTGTTTACATAAGTAAAAATTTTTAACCTCTCTACAAAGCTCTCTTGGGTTTGTTACCAGTGTACCATTTACATTCAGTTTCGAAAATGAATTGCGTTTTATTTCACTGACGTCACTTGCACTTGTTACATCGTCATTTACAATTTCCATGTACTTTCTATTTAGCTCAGAAGAATAAGCCATTTTTTTAAAAACCTGTCTGCTTTGTTTTGTTAAGATGTTCACGTCGTGGGTTTGCTGATTCGCTGATCCTCGAGCGTGGTAATACCTGTTTTGAAGTGCATTTAGTTCTATATATTTTGCTTGATTTTTGTGCTTTTTATATATAAATATTGCCGTTTTAATTTCATTTTTCAACTTATTCCACCAGTCCCAGGAAGCCTGTTTTTCATTTTTTTCTTTAATGATGTAATCAATTACGTTATTTATACATTCCGTAAATTGGTTGTCATTAAGAAGTAAGTTGTCAAATCGCCAATATGGAGCACTTTGGGTTATGTGTTTACAACAGCTTACTTGTACAGCCAAATGATCCGAAAACGAAATTAGATTATTTGCAGTTTTTAGTCGCTGAGCAAAAATTACATTACATAGTAATTTGTCGAGCCGAGAAGCAGAATTACTGGTGTAAAAGGTATACCCTGGTGTTGTGGGGTGTAGCATCCTATATGCATCAATCATGTTGTATTCTGCAACTATTTTTTTTAAGGATTCTGCAAGAGCTTTAGATCTTTCGCTAGAATTAAGACGGTCTAGGGTAGAATCTAACGTAGTGTTGAAATCTCCCCCAATTATTATATTGCAATTGAGGTGGTGAATTTTACTAAGCTGACTTCTTAAAACATTTAAGATTCGAAAGGCTGTATTTGTCTCGTGCGGTATATATATGGAGAAAACATGAAACATGTCTGTGTTGATTGAGATTATGGCCTTTTGCAGAAAACCATTCTGAATAACTTCAGCACTGATAAGTTTAACATGCGATTGTTTTTTTTATGATTATTGCCGTTCCTGTGTATTCAGATACTTTAGGGTTGTATATAATTTTATATTGGTTGTTTATCGACATGTGATTAAATATATCCGTGGTGATATTGGTTTCCTGAAGTAACATAATATCTGGGGAATGCTTTTGCAAGAAAATAACTAAACTTTGAAACTTAATGCTGCTAAGAATACTTTTAACGTTTAGAGTAATTATTTTAATATAATCAGCCATTTTTGTTTTGTTTATTTAAAAGTATCCTGTGCTGGAATCTTCTGTGGATAAATGTGAATGCGACGAGACAAGGATTTCAGATTCAGAGTCTGAATACCTCCTTGCGCAGTCTGTTGCTTTGCTTAAACTTTTAACAAGCCGCTTGCATCTTTCTTTTAATGCCCTTGTCGTGAGAAACGGAGTTGTTTCTGTGATCATTTTTATCATACCTTGGGTATCCAAACTGTATTCATTTGCTACTTCGATTGGAATTTCGTTATTTTTTACATTAAGTAAGAAATGTTTGTAGTCTTCATACGATAATATGAAATCGTCATTGGGCCACAAGTATTTAATTTTTTCGAGCTCCTCTGTATCATCTGCAGCAGAACATATCTTCGGCTTTTTTGTTATTCTCTTCTCTGTTTTGTTCAGGTGTAAAACTTGAGAACCATTTTCAAAATTTAGTTTTTTTGAGTCCCCTGGAAGACTAGACGTCACAGTGGATGATGCTGGTCGTTTTTTGCTTATTTCATTATTCGCGTGCTGTGATACTAAAACGCTTTGTAAGGTATTTTCTGTTGCAGGGATCTCTATATGAGTTGTACCATTATCTGTGTTTGGATCTACTGTAATCTCATATTCGGTGTCACTAATAGATTGTGCATCTGTAGTAGTTAGATTTTTTGTACATTTATTGGCAATGTGTCCTATTTCTTTACAACTAAAGCATTTAATTTGGTCATTAGTTAAAAATATTCTGTAATCGTCTCCTTCAAATTTTATTACTATAGAATCTGATATAGCATCTGTGTCATCCGGTAAAATCTACACTTGTCTTCTGAAACTGTATACATGGCTGTACTCTCCTAACCCGATACCAGCTCCTATAAATGAAACTGGTGATACAAGTTTAAAATTCCGCGCTTTCAAATTATCTTCTATAACACTATGAGGAATGGAAGGGCAAACATTAGATAGAATTATCCTTTGAGCTGGTGTTATATATTTTCTCGCACTTATGAAAATCCCTCCAATCGTTATACCAGAATGGTTCTGAATAAAACTGTCCGCGAGTTCTTTTGATGACAAGTAAATGCAAATTCTGTTATTGGAAATTCGTGAAGCAAATAATACATTTTTCGGACCTATTAATGAACCAATACCAATCACAAATTCTTTAACTAAAATTTTCTCAACAGCTGGTAGAATTATTACTTGGTCCTTTTTTGGGAACATACTATTTTTAACAACATTCGAAAATAAACTTGGGTGATTATTTACGTTAGTAGATCCTTCAATAACTTGCGTGAAAGTTTGTTCGGGATCCCTGACATCAGAAACCCGTGCGTGCGTGCGTGCGTGCGTGCGTGTCTGTGTCTGTGTCTGTGTCTGTGTCTGTGTCTGTGTCTGTGTCTGTGTCTGTGTCTGTGTCTGTGTGTGTGTGTGTGTGTGTGTGTGTGTGTGTGTGTGTGTGTGTGTGTGTGTGTGTGTGTGTGTGTGTGTGTGTGTGTGTGTGTGTCTGTTTGTGTGTCTGTGTGTGTGTCTCTGTGTGTGTGTGTGTGTGTGTGTGTGCTGTGTGTGTGTGTGTGTGTGTGTGTGTGTGTGTGTGTGTCTGTGTGTGTGTGTGTGTGTGTGTGTGTGTGTGTGTGTGTGTGTGTGTGTGTTGTGTGTGTGTGTGTGTGTGTGTGTGTGTGTGTGTGTGTGTGTGTGTGTGTGTTGTGTGTGTGTGTGTGTGTGTGTGTGTGTGTGTGTGTGTGTGTGTGTGTGTGTGTGTGTGTGTGTGTGTCTGTGTGTGTGTGTGTGTTGTGTGTGTGTGTGTGTGTGTGTGTGTGTGTGTGTGTGTGTGTGTGTGTGTGTGTGTGTGTGTGTGTGTGTGTGTGTGTGTGTGTGTGTGTGTGTGTGTGTGTGTGTGTGTGTGTGTGTGTGTGTGTGTGTGTGTGTGTGTGTGTGTGTGTGTGTGTGTGTGTGTGTGTGTGTGTGTGTGTGTGTGTGTGTGTGTGTGTGTGTGTGTGTGTGTGTGTGGGTGTGTGTGTGTGTGTGTGTGTGTGTGTGTGTGTGTGTGTGTGTGTGTGTGTGTGTGTGTGTGTGTGTGTGTGTGGTGTGTGTGTGTGTGTGTGTGTCTGTGTGTGTGTGTGTGTGTGTGTGTGTCTGTGTGTGTTGTAACAACCTTTTTTTGTGGTTGTACAAAAAAAATACGTTAATCTAAAATCATTAATTTATTTGGCATAATATTAGAAAAGTTTTAATTATTATTATGTAGAATTGAAAACTGGCAACTTAAATTGCATTTTCTAGAACAAATCTTTTGGGTGTAATATTACATAAATAGTTTTAGTTCCCTTTCTTAAAAAATTGGATTTATATTATTGTATTCGCGCAAGCGTGAATATTATATATACTTGAGTTATGCAGAAAGCTTTTGGTAATTCAGTTAATGCTGACTGTTAACAGCAATAAGAATGATTTTTACTTAATTTTTTATATAGTGTGCCATCATATTTTGATGGTAAGTTTGTTTTTTCTCATTATATTTTAGCTAAAGCCTTTGCTTTTTAGGCACATTATTTTTTTCCACATTACCACATTATTTTTTTTGTTAATTACTCACTTTTAAGTACGCCTCTTTTTATTCATTGAACTTGTATTCGTAATAATCTTTAATGGGAAGAATACAATACGTATTGGATTGAAAATTTCTACAAACACATAGTTAATCGAGTTATTACAAGACTCGCAAGGATGTTGTGATCTATCCTACTAGTTGACATTTCCGTATCCAAAAAGAACACTGGAACCATTATACAGAGGTATTTATATGTTAGTGAATTTTTTAGTTTTTAAGCTTAGCTTTAAAAACCTTTTTTCTTTCTCTCCTTATTATCCATAAATTTGGTAATAAACTTTATTGCATATTGTTATTTTTTTGTTATTATTAGAAAGCATTTAATGTTCATTAAATAGGTTTTGTTATTCCTGTCAAAGATAACATGGTGCCCGAGAATTCATTTAATTATATTTTATAATTTTTTTTCATTGCATTTTTAGTAATTAAAGAAATGAAAATAACTAAACAAGTGAGAAACAAGACGCATTTCAGGTAGGTTAATCAGAGCTAAATTAGAACCCTCCCTATCTCAATCTACTGATGAGCCAGCGGCACATTATCAATTAAATTGTGCTTATTATTACAATTTAATTTTTTATTATACTTTGGCTTAAGTTAAAGCATTGCTACAGTGTGTGTGTGTGTGTGTGTGTGTGTGTGTGTGTGTGTGTGTGTGTGTGTGTGTGTGTGTGTGTGTGTGTGTGTGTGTGTGTGTGTGTGTGTGTGTGTGTGTGTGTGTGTGTGTGTGTGTGTGTGTGTGTGTGTGTGTGTGTGTGTGTGTGTGTTTTGTGTGTGTGTGTGTGTGTGTGTGTGTGTGTGTGTGTGTGTGTGTGTGTGTGTGTGTGTGTGTGTGTGTGTGTGTGTGTGTGTGTGTGTGTGTGTGTGTGTGTGTGTGTGTGTGTGTGTGTGTGTGTGTGTGTCTGTGTGTGTGTTGTGTGTGTGTGTGTGTGTGTGTGTGTGTGTGTGTGTGTGTGTGTGTGTGTGTGTGTGTGTGTGTGTGTGTGTGTTGTGTGTGTGTGTGTGTGTGTGTGTGTGTGTGTGTGTGTGTGTGTGTGTGTGTGTGTGTTTGTGTGTGTGTGTGTGTGTGTGTGTGTGTGTGTGTGTGTGTGTGTGTGTGTGTGTGTGTGTGTGTGTGTGTGTGTGTGTGTGTGTGTTGTGTGTGTGTGTGTGTGTGTGTGTGTGTGTGTGTGTGTGTGTGTGTGTGTGTGTGTGTGTGTGTGTGTGTGTGTGTGTGTGTGTGTGTGTGTGTGTTGTGTGTGTGTGTGTGTGTGTGTGTGTGTGTCTGTGTGTGTGTGTGTGTGTGTGTGTGTTGTGTGTCTGTGTGTGTGTGTGTGTGTGTGTGTGTGTGTGTGTGTGTGTGTGTGTGTGTGTGTGTGTGTGTGTGTGTGTGTGTGTGTGTGTGTGTGTGTTGTGTTGTGTGTTGTGTGTGTGTGTGTGTGTGTGTGTGTGTGTGTGTGTGTGTGTGTCTGTGTCTGTCTGTCTGTGTCTGTCTGTGTCTGTCTGTCTGTGTCTGTCTGTCTGTGTCTGTCTGTCTGTGTCTGTCTGTCTGTGTCTGTCTGTCTGTGTCTGTCTGTCTGTGTCTGTCTGTCTGTCTGTCTGTCTGTGTCTGTCTGTCTGTGTCTGTCTGTCTGTGTCTGTCTGTCTCTGTCTGTGTCTGTCTGTCTGTGTCTGTCTGTCTGTCTGTGTCTGTCTGTCTGTGTCTGTCTGTCTCTGTCTGTCTGTTCTGTATGTCTGTCTGTCTGTGTCTGTCTGTCTGTGTCTGTCTGTCTGTCTGTGTCTGTCTGTCTGTGTCTGTCTGTCTGTGTCTGTCTGTCTGGGTCTGTCTGTCTGTGTCTGTCTGTCTGTGTCTGTCTGTCTGTGTCTGTCTGTCTGTGTCTGTATGTCTGTGCCTGTCTGTGTCTGTCTGTCTGTCTGTGCCTGTCTGTCTGTGCCTGTCTGTCTGTCTGTGTCTGTCTGTCTGTGTCTGTCTGTCTGTCTGTGTCTGTCTGTCTGTGTCTGTCTGTCTGTGTCTGTCTGTGTCTGTCTGTGTCTGTCTGTCTGTCTGTCTGTCTGTGGCCACTCGCCAGCCGAAACTATACGGACGATTTTGATGAAATTTGAAATGAAGACCTACGAGACAATTATCTCGACAAAACAAGCATTTAAACGCAATAATACAGGGGGTGAAAATAAGGGTGCAAATGATTCCATCTGAGTAAATCCAGCACCAATATTCATTATCCAAAGTACATCTACTGTATTAGGCTGTTGAGGACAGGTGTTAATGGACCCAGTAAAATTACACATGTTACATTTATAAATTAGGGTAGACGGAAAACCACGCTTTCTTTCCGCAAATTAATTTTAGGTTGTTTATGGTACATCCAAAGTTTGGTGTATGATTACACAAATTCACAAAAGATTCCAGAAATGAGTGCAAGTAGACAAGTGTGGCCCCTTCTGTAGTACCTTCTGGGTTTGAATGAACATTACTACAAAGAATTTCAAGTTGTATAAGATGCGGATACTTACATAATTATTGAATGCTTACGAAGTTATACTACAGTATTCAACAGTGTCTTCAGTTGTAATAAACCAAGGGGGAGACAGCTACTACTGTTTCATTAAACGAAGGAACTGGATAATGATTTTGATCTCTGACTGGAGAAGCATAGATGTTTGATGTATAACTTAAATCTGGTGATAACGATCTATCATCAATTTCCCTATGTATAGGTGTAACTACAGTAGATGTTGTGCTACACCTACAAACATAATAATGTATTCTGCAGCCCTACTGTGGGGATAGACTTTGTGAGACACGTAATATCAGCACCATGGTCTCTAATGCAAATATCCGTACATAAATAAGAGTAATCCTAATCTTCTCATGAGTTATGGAATTGTGTGTATGGTGAATTGAAAAGTGACCTATAAAGAGGTATCTGTTAATCATCGAAGTTTTAGGGTGCAATAAAATAATATTTCACGAGAAAATTAAACCCTATTAATCGTTACTATGCTTGAATTTACCTGTTGTATTTATTTATATTGGATGGCATCTTACGTCTTGCACAGGTTCGTAACCTCCACTCGTTACCTCTTCGATAATAGATTTAACACAGTATCTAACACTCAAAGAAGTTGTCAAAACAGTCATTGTTAAAACACTAAATGGATTAAAAATGTTGTTCAGAACACTAAACACAGCTACAATCCAGCACAGTCAAAGCGGGATAAAGCAACCGTTGCAGGTGCGCATTGCGTTAACCGTTACATGTTTTGTCACGTGTTTTTTGCTCTTTACAACGATAATGATTAACGAAGTTCTTTGAACAGATTCAATTCTGGTTAAAGGTGGCACGTACGGGGTTGAGATAAATAATACAATAATTCGAATACAATATTATCTTCTTTATTTATTCGCGTATTTGCCTCCCACGTCAAATTTAGTTATTGTGGAAATGAACTACATTGTTTTTTACATTTAATTTATTCTTAGCCTACAACATATTTTAACACCCTGTATCGAAAACGTCTATTTGGTAAATATTACTTTATGAAAATGCAATACATAAATCAATGTAAAAAGTTCCTTCGTACACTTTATGTAGTGGGAAAAAAATGAGCAAATAGGTAGCAAAAGACAGAACAGAGATACCAATGGTTCAGTTATTGTCATTATTTTTAATTTAAAATAATCCTTTACATTTCAACATTTTCCTGATTTTTATTTAACTAAAACTTGATAGAAACCTAAGGAATGAATCTTATGCAAATTGGAATAAGTAATATAAATCAGATAGAAATACTGATTTTAGTTGGATAAGCTGTGTGTTAGCAAATCACCATTATTCGAATACGATTTTTGTATAAAAGAAGTGCTATTTAATAATTGTAATCATCTAACTACAACAAAAGAAATATCTGAATACCGACCCTGCTAATAACGAATCAAAGTCGGGAAATCAGTTTGTAAATTTGCCACCGAAACGCGACACGCAGCACCGGCCTATTGCTGAATGGAGGGCTTGCAGACATTGTTCTCTAGGCATATAATTTCGATAGCTTTTAATTTTTTCGTCCTGTAGATGAACTTTTCTTTTAAAACAAAGTTCGAACGATGTTCCCTTTGTCGTAAAAATGCTTTAATGTTTTAATCATTTTTAGGTAGCTCCAAACAGTGTTCTTTGCAAAATTAAGAATCTATTTCAAAAGAAACATTCTTTATCTCAATATCTTTCATGTCGTTTTAGTGTCAACTTTAAAACTTCAGCAGTTTTGATACAATCTCGTCTTTACGGATAGACCGAATTACTTAAAGACATCGCTGGGCAAATGGGCTCTTAAGAATTATACAAGATGTTAAACCAAATTTATGAAATATAAAAACGTGTTACTTTAATAGTGAAAGTTTATATTTTCATATTAAAAGCTATTTTTGGTAGAAAAATATGTGTCGACCCAAAAATGTCGTCATGGTAATATGTGAACAAAAAACTGCGTCTTTAACTTGTTTTATTTTTTACAATTTTATTCAAGTAACCGGGGTGGTTGGCAAATTGCCGATAACTTCTAGAAATGTAAGCAAAAAGTGAAATGTGGACAACTACATAGTGCCTTTACTTTTACATTTTAATTATTGGCTTATATGCATGCATACATCCCCACCATTCGTTAATAAGGTGTGGGAGTCATATCAAGCAAACGTTCATTAAATCCACTAATTACAAAAATGAATTTCCAGTATTAACCAAAATACTATGTTGATTCTTTTATCATCACCTGTAAGTATTTGTTCATACTTTTGTCATGACTTTGAAAAATATGCTCTCTCCTTATACAGAGTGACAGAATAAACTACAATGCATAGCACCAAAGGACCAAAAAATAATAAAAAAAGTTCCTATACACTAATGTGCGATTACGCTTTGTTACAAGGTTGTTAAGTTTTTTTTTTATAATTTTTTACATTCCTTGCGATTGTAAAGAGACAATTGAACCAAAATTAATGCACAGTATACCCTTGTATTATTTTGCGTGAGAAGATGAATTTTATTTTGCATCCAGCCACAAGAAGGATTTACACCTTTAAACCAAAAGAATAACATTGTTTCCCACTGTAATTTAAGCTAAGGAAATTTATTTTTATACAAAAATTATAATCCCTTAGAATTGTCAAGCTAACTATCAAAATAATTTGTTTCAAGTTTGTTGTGTTTCTGATTTCCTACGTATTTAGTTTTAAAGTTTGTCTTATTCTTGATTTCCTACATATGTAGTTTAAAAGTTTATGTGCAATATTACGGGTGGTTGCAAAATCAAGAGCAAAACTTTCTGTCTTTAATTTTGTTTAGCTAGATTTAGTCACAACGGTGTATTGAACATACATAATCTGAATTATTGGAGCCATGAAAACCCTCACCATACCGTAATACAGACCTAATCGATTGACAGGTGAGCTCTATTGAAATTTTTTGGCAAATCAACTGCACACTTTATTAAATGTCCCATTGGATATTATTAGAATATATTACATGCATGACAGTGTGCCAGCTCACTATTCTCAAAGAGCAAGGAAATTTTTCCAAAAAAAGATTTGGAAATAGGTGGATTGGTCATGGGGGACCTATACCATGGCAAGCTCGTAGTCCCAATCTTAAACCCCTTGAGTTTTCATTCTGAAAGTGTATGCTGTAGAAATAAATAGTGAAGAACAATTATGGAACAGAATTGTGGTCTGCTGACAGATTTCGTAATAATCCGAACATATTTCAAAGATGCGATCAGTCATTAACATGAAGATTGGAAATATGTATTCAAGAACAAGGTCGCCAATTTGAACACCTTCTGTAGAGCTTTTTTATATTTTATTAAATGTTTAATTTAATATTTAATAAAAGCCTTTTCTTCTTCGTTAATCCATTTACCCGAATGGGTGTCGGATACTGTCTGCTTTAATTCTTAATCCATTTTTTGTATTCTCTTCTATTCCTTGCTCTTTCTTTTAATTCTCTCATCCGCGAAGTCCGCTCCTTCTACTCATTTCCTCTAGCCAGGTCTTTTTCGGTTTGTCTCTTTTCCTTTTTCTTGTTGCTCTCGTCTCTAAAATCTTTTTCGGTAATCTACTATCTTGCATCCTGGTTAAGTGTCCATACCATTCTAAGATCTTATTTTCGTATTTCTTAATTATACCTTCTTGATCTAAGCGGTTTAGGATGTCTACATTTTTTATGTGATCCCATTTTGTTACTTTAGCGATTTTTCTTAAAAGTCTCATCTCGGTTGCCGTTAATTTACTTTCTTATTTTTGCAGCATAACCCAGGTTTCACTTGCATACAGGAGTATTGGGATTGCGATGGTGTTATAAACTACTAACTTAGTTCTTTCGTTTATTTCATTTTTGCTGAAAATTGTATTGTTTAACGCGTAATAGATATTAGTTACTTTCTTGATTTTATTTGCAAGATCAGCTTCAATCCCTCCTTCATTAGTGATTATCGTGCCTAGATATTCGAAAGTTGTTACCTCCTCCAGCTGTATCTCTGACTGATAAGCATTATAGAAATATTCTTCTCAGTTTTATTACCATTATTTTACTTTTAAAGCGGTTTATTTCCATTCCTAATTTTTGTATTTCTGTGGTCCATATATTCACTAATTTTTGCATTTTCTTCTCTGAGTCGGCAAGGATGACTACATCATCGGCATAAATTAGGGAGTCAATTTGTACTGGATTCATATTCCTATATCCAATCGTCGTCTGTAGACTTTTTATTTTGTCTTTTACGTTTATTAAAATTCTGTCAATTGCTATGATGAACAGAAGGGGACTGAGTGTATCGCCGAGTGTATCTCCTTTATTAATTTGGAAGCTGTCTGATCGGCTCCCATTAAATTGTATCTTCGCTTTCATATTTCTGTATAATATCTTTATAATTCGTATAATTTTATTTGGTACATTTACTTGTTTAACGCATTGTAGAAGGGCAATTCTACATATTGTATCAAAAGCTGCTCTCAGGGCTATAAAGGTGAGTATAAGTTGTTCTCCCGTCTGTAACCTTTTTTCTATAATAATTTTTAATGTAAAAATATTATCTGTTGCTTGTCTGCCTTTTCTAAATGCAGCTTGTTCGTCCTCTAAATGATTTTCTACCAGTATTCTTAATTTCTGTTCAATTATTCTTGTAAATGTTTTGTAGGCTATCGACGATCGACAGATGGCTCTATAATTTATGCATAATATCCCATTCTGTGGGAATTGTTTCCGTATTCCAAATTTCTAAATATAACTCCCAAAGCCAATTTATACCAATTTCTCCAAGATATTTTATCATCTCAGGGTGGACATTATCTTCCCCGCAGGCTTTCCCGATTTTTATTTTCGATACGGCATTGGCAACTTCTTCTCTGCTAATAGTTTCAATTGTACCTTCATCTTCATATTCTTCTACATCCCATTCTACTGAATAATTACGATTTCTCGAGTCTTCAAATTTATGGGCAAAGAAGTTCTTCCATGTGTCTAGTATTTTTGTTTTCTTTGTTTGTACAATATTTTGAGCGTCCTTAATTCCTACAGTTTTTTCTTTATTTCTCCCTCTGAGACTCTTAATATTCCCCCAGAATTTTCTATTATTTATTTTATATCCGTCATTCAATTCAGTACCAAAAGCTATCCATGAGGCTTGTTTATCACAGCATTTTTGGCTTCTCTTTCTATCATAGTCTCCCTTGTTTGTCTCGTTTCTTTCCTCTAGGTACCTCTTCCACGCTGCTTTTTTTTGTTTTATTGCCTCTTTCACCTCCATATTCCACCAAGATGTTCTTTTATTTTTTAGATTTACTTTCTTCATTCCACAAGTTTCAAGAATTGCTTCATTCATCACAGTTTTAAGGGTTCTTCATTTGTCGTCCGGGTTTCTCAGATCTAATATTTTCTTTTTCGAAAGTTCCCTATCCACGTTTTTTCGGTATATATCTCTATACTTTTCATTTTTTATTTTTCTTATATTTAATCTATATTCGTTCTTACGTTCATAAACTTCATCTATATCGTATCTATACTTTATTTTAACGTAGACTAGGCTATGTTGAGAGTCTATTTCTGCATTTTTATTTACCTTCACTTCTAGTATTCTATTGATTAATCCATCACTATATACTATATAATCAATAATGCTTTTTGCTTTTCTGCCTTGGGCTTCAAATGTATATTTTTCTTCCAGCGGTTAATACCAGAAGGAGTTTCCAATCTTCAAGTCATTTCTGATGCAGAAATCTTATCATTTTGAGCCCATTTCTATTCCTTTCTTTTTCGCCATATTTCCCTAGGCATCCCATTCCTCTATGTATATCGTCTCCTATCCTAGAGTTCCAATTGCCCATAATTATATTCTCACTTGTGTCTCTTAGATTGTCGTAGGTTTCTTGGAGATTCATGTAGAAGTCGTTCATTTCTTCTTCTAGAGTCCCTTCAACTGGTGCGTATATCTGTATTAAATGTATTATTTCATCTAGCTGGATTGTTATGTATGTTATCCTGCAATTTATTTCTTTGTGTTCGGTTATTGCCTTGTTTAAATCCTCACTTACTATAAAAGCTACCCCTGCTTTCGCCCTTTGTCCCATGTTTACACCTGAGTAGTATAAACTGTACTTGCTGTTGATTTTCATATATCCTTTTCCTGGTTTCTTTGTTTCACTTATCCCCATACATTTTATATTATTTGCTTCCATTTCTTCTGTTAGCTCAATTTCCTTGCCGGTTAAAGATGTAATGTTCCAAGTACTAATGTTGCATGTTAAATTTCTCCTAGCATTATCCATTTCCATAGCCTGTGTCGTTTCCAGTGTCCGTCCATTTATTGTGTTTACCAGTTTTTTGAAAAATAGCCCGTTCTATTGATCTTCTGCAGTTTCTCCCCTAAATTAACTTCTCCATCATTTCCAGGTGATCTGACTCGATGTTCTGCCTTTCTTTGTTTGGTGATGTTTCCCTTTTAATTTTTCATCTTTAATTTCGGTAACTTTGTTATCTGTTGATTTTGTATTCGTGTTGTTAACGTTTTCCACATTCTTTTCTGTCTCTTCGGAGTCAGACTCATTAATTTCAATCGCTTTTAGTTGATCGAGGCTGTAGGATTCTGCATTTACTATAAGTTTGTTGTATTTAATTGTCGTTACGTTGCCTTTTGATTTAATTATTTTCATATATTTAATCAGCTCTTTTCTTTGTAGTTGAATTTCTTTCGGAAACTCTTCTTCTATATAAGTGTTAGTACCTTTTAGCTTCTTTGTGGCTCTTAGAATTTCCATTTTTTTTGGCCAATTTAGTACTTCTACCATTATGGGTCTCCTTCTTCCCTCAGTATTTCTTCCGATTCTTCTGATGTCGGTCACCTCTTTTTCCATATCTATAATAATTACCATGTCTTTTAGTATCATTCTTGTTGCTTCTTTAATTAACAGATCTGACTCATTATTTTGTTCATTTACTCCATGTATAATTAGTCTCCTTTTCCTTATTTCTCTGTCGAATTCCTCTAATTTCTTATCATGTTCCAGTAGTTTTTGTTTCATAAGTAGATTTTCCTTTTTTAATTGGTCATTTTCCTTTTTAACTATTGATAGTTCGCTTTGGAAATCATCAATTTTCTTTTCAAGTCTTTCATCTGTCACTTCCATTTTATCCAATTTAGCCTTAATTTCTTCTAATAACTGCTCCATTGCTTGATCTTTACTATATTTTCACTGTTGATTTGTGCTTTACTATAAATTTACGCCCGTAATGCACAATCGTAATTTTTATTAAGCTATCAGATGACAGTAAGTTGTTCCCAGTTAGATTTGCGTCTAAAATTGTTTTTACACTTAAATTTAGCGCGGTAATTATCGAAAAGCGCGGCAGAAAAACTATTGCCGTGAACGAATAATCGTTGCATAAAATTTTAGATACGGCCCTGCACTCTTTACACCGAACGCGATTGTGAGCAGTTATCTATCACTGCAGAAATGTAACGACCTTGGCGGCCCGTCACAAGGCTGTTTCTTATCAATGTTTGTTTTGTAGAGTTCTGTTATATGTTATTAATTTATTAATCCTACCTTAATATTGTTGTTAGGTTAGCATTATTTTTCTTATGGCCCTAATTAAAAACACCACTTTGATTTAAATTCGGTTAAAGCTTCTATAAATTCCTGTTTAATTTGTAACTATTACTACACGTCCATTATGTATTTTAATTCCTATTTGAAAGTTCCAATTATTCCTGAATCTTTCCTCCCGCACTTTATACATCCACTAAACTCACTTTGATGTTTTTATATCCGTGAATTTCCCAAAAATTTAAGGTTTAATATGGAGCGTAAATACACCAAACTTTTCAATTAATAAAAAAACTTCAACAGCCTGTAACTTGAAAACAAAGAAGGTTTTTAAATTTATAAAGAAAACACCACGACTTGAAAACAAAAAGCGATCGGATATTAGTGTATAGGAACTTTTATTATTTCCTGGTCCTCTGTCGTATGGTGCTATGCATTGTAGTTTGTTCTATGTCACCCTGTATATTTCCTCATAGTTATATGAAAAATTGGTAGTGCCAAACCAAATGTTTTCATGTTTTTGGCCTTGTAGGCCTAAAAAAGTGTTTCTGGAAATGCAAAACTAATGTTGAATTTAATTTAATAATTTTAAATCTTTATTTCTAATCAATTTCGGCCCGCAAATAAAGATAATGGCTATCATTAACGTTACAGAAATACCAAGCTTAGTCAACAATGCTACAAACTTCTTAGCAATTAACACTTCTTTAATGTTCACTTACATTATTTCTAACCAAAATAGCTATAGAATAAAATAATTTCTTTGAGTTAAGTATTTATTAATAATTTAATAAGTATTTTTAGAGCTAGCATATAAAATATATAATAAAATTAATGTACGCCCAATACATAACTACAATGTTAATAAAAAGAATTTATTCAATATAACTTCTTATCTTTGGATTATATCTTGTAGATTACAATTCCTTGCAAATCTATTCGTTGGCTTAAGAATGCTAGTTTAATCAATAAACCTAAAAACTGATTAGTAAACAGTAAAGTAACAGTAGTTTTTTAATAAACATACTAATTATTCACTTTCTCCAGCAAGTTGATAATGATGGCGACGTAAAGCTGCTAAACGTAATCTTTCTTGCTCTAATTCTTTCTCTAACTCTAATACACGGACTTGAGAATCCATTTCTAACCGTTTTGCTTGATGAAGTGTCATATTCGAAGTATCTAATTCCTCTGTTTATAAAATCTTATGTAATCAATTTAATAAAGCATATAAAATCTTACCAGCTTCAACCATTAACTGACTACAATCTTTAACAGTTGCAACAACCCCACCCGTAGCTGTTGTAACTCCTTTAGAAGCTTGGCTAAGCTGTTTTAGATTATCACTCTTGCGTTCAGCCTTTACTCGACTAGCTACCACCAATTGAGCTGTGGAAGCTGCAATTTCTTGTGAAGCTACCACGAGCTGTTCAAGTTTACCTTGGCCATTAACTACTTTGTCAGCAGCACTCCTAAAAAATAAAGTTTTTTGTTACAATGAATCAGGAATAGTACCAACTACACACACATGCAACAATCAAACAAAATAGCCAATATCAGAATAGTTTACTTTAATACTTACAAAAAATATTTTGCAGCAACTGCAACAGATTTAGCAGCTGAAATAAAACCGTCTGTCCAACGATGATTTCGTTTATAAAATTCTTTTGCCCCTGCAGTCCCCTTCCCTTGAGAAACAATTTCTGCCTGCAATAGTCTTGCCTTTTGAACCAAAATTTTTATGGCTTGCATTAAAGTTGTACATGAGTCTAATATTTTTTCATTAACTTCTAACTTTATACCAGAATCTGCTGCCCTTGAGCAACTCAACATTTCCTGTAAACCAAAATATTATTTGTTATAAAAAGTGCATAAATTATAAATTACTTGTATCCGTCTTGCTGCTTCCTCAATAGCTTTATCCATTTCTGAAAGTTCATCGTCAATCATATCTGCTAATTTGTCAGCATTTTCTCCTCGAAGTGAACCACTAATTGTTTCAGCAAGTGATGCTACTGCTTTAACTTTTTCTACTGTTTGATTAACAGAAGAGTCAACTAGTAAATTTTGACGTAAATTTGCTAATACTGTCAGTACGCTATCCCCCAATTCCTTACATACATCCGTCATACCTAAACTTTTTATTTGTACAATACACTCAACACATGCGTTATTACTTACTTTCCCCAAACATAATATCAGGGCTGGTGTTGGAAGTAGCTCTACCTTGTAATAAGTATGTAGAGAGCCTATGTGCTATATTAGTTGCTACTTTTATAACAAGAGCTGGATTTTCATGATTTGCTGAAATACTGGTAGTCAGTCCTTCTAAACAATCATGGGTTAAAGTTCGAAAATAATCTGTGCTACAAGTCACTCCAGAAAGGGCAGGATTGTCCAATTCTTGGATGGAATGCTGTACAATGCTCTCACATTCTTGTATGGTTTGTGTAATTATTACTTTTACTAAGTTAGTATTATCTGTCCGTACTAAAACAAAATTCTTTTTTATTACGCCCTCCAACATAATGCCTATGAAGATTTTAATGTATAGTCAAAGTAAAAATTTAACTTTTTAAATTTTCTATAATTTTTATATTTTATGCCAAATTATCATTTTACTATTATTATATTATTTCAATAAGATTTTTGACGATTATATTAACAGGTTCCAGTTCTAGAACAATAAGCATGAAAGGGTACAGGTATTTTTTATTGTTTCTAGGTATTAACACAACTGAGGAAATGACACAATTACTTAAGATGTGGACCAACTGTTAATATAAATAATTTTAATGGTCTTGAGCAGTTACCACAATATCACATCAAGGACGTACATTTACATTAGAGGCAGCAGTGACAGTGATGATGAATACAATATGTGTAACTCGAATAAACAAAGAAAATGGATGAAAAACGCTTTATACACTAGTAAAATATCTGGTGTGGAACACCACATGACCTTCCAACCTACAAAATGTAAATTTAAAAAAAATGAAATAATTTTAATAACATTTTTATTAGGATAATTATGCAACCTCTTTTGTAATAAGTTCGTTACGAGAATAGGCAACATTGTAAAAACAAAAACAATAATCAAACAAACGTTTAAAACTTCATGTCAGACAGAGGTTAACAGAGATCTAGATTCCAACTTAAAAAATTGAGAGAAATGAAATCAATCATTTTAATTACAATTTTTAATACGTCCATAACGAAAACAGCCAACATTGTAAAAACAAAAACAATAACCCATGTCAGAACCGATGAAAGTCATTAATTTAAGTAAGCAGTTCTAACATTATAGATTGATTCTATCTTTTTTGTTGACATATGAAATAGTAACATGAGTAATTAGTTCGAACTAGCTAAATAAATTTATAACGTGCATCAGTTTTTTCACTGGATTACCTATAGTAATCTCTGTGACAATGATAAATTTGGAAAAGTACTTTCAAAAACAGAATGAAAAACGTCTTCAGAACAGTAATTGTCCAGAGAAAGTCAGCGTAGATGAAAGTATGGTTGCATACTATGGTCCTCATGGTGGCAAACAATTTTTAAAAGGAGAACCGATAAGATATGCATATAAACTGTGGTGCGCATGTGAACCATCAGGTTATCTCTTACCATTTGAACCTTAGCATGGAAGGACACTTAATCTGGTTTGGGTATCAGACGTTCTGTTGTCATGAACATAGTAAACATGTTGCTGACAAACACATCTTTTCAGATATATGAAGATCATTTCTTCTCTGTTGGACATAGAGTATTCATATGCTAGAACACATGTGTAACATAAAAAGTATTAGCGTCATTCTTTCACATGTACTGCCCAGATAATGTGACTAATAAAGAAAACAGTAAATTCATTTTACAAGCGCAGCTAAACAGAGGTGGCTGACAAGATAGATCTCAACATGGTAAACTAAGTTCAATGGAAAGAAAAAATCTTCCACAGTGGAAATTTTAATTGAAATGTGCTCGTCGTGTGAAAGGTTGTTATGAAGTAGTTAGTGATGCCTGCTTCAACTGAACATAAAGATGTTGAAGGCTGGAACAAGGATGTGGTCTTCATGGTATCATCGATGGAAAATGTGCAGATTACCCGTGATAAAGAGCTGTACTAGTGTTAAAGAAATTATCCTTATACTAGAATGCATCTATGAACAAAACTCAGAACCAATAAAATGGTTTATCAGAAGCGATTTCATCAATACCGGATAGACTCTAATGACAGCATTGCAATGTATGTTGCTAAAGTAGAAAATTTGGTTAAGCAAATACATGAAACGGGTGATGTCATTAGTGACACGGTAATAATGACGAAAATATTGAATTCCTCACCAGTCAAGTTTAAAAGTGTAATAAAAGTGTGGTTATCTATGGATGGGTCGTAACAAATATTGCAGAATTCAACTGCAAGGTTGTTAGATGAATAAGCCAACACAACGTCTATTTCTGCCTCCTCTTTGACCTATTCTGATTATAAAATCTATTTCCCCCTCTGAGACTATTATTCCTACTTTTCTAATTATCTCTCTCATAAATTTTTCTTTTAATAACTTCATGTCTTCTCTGTCATCCTCAGGAATTCCAAAGATTATCAGGTTTCTCTTCCTTAATTAATTTTCCAGTATTTCAATTCTTTTTTGTTGTCCGATTGTTTTTTCTTCCAGATTTTTAATTTTTACCGCTTGTTGTGTCATATTCATGTTTGTTTGATCTATTTTCTTTTCCATTGAAAGTAGCTGATTCATTATATCCTATCCTGTAGGGTTACATTTTTATTTTCCGCCATGTTAACAAATTTCGGTTGCCTTAATACGGGCCTGTTCTTTCGCGATGCCGCCTCTGTTCGTTATTCATCCTTGCATGTTACCACCCTGGCACAACGCAACGCGGCTGATACTGTTTATTATGCTGTTGTCTTTTTGCCGTAGTTATTTTCTACAGAAGTTTTAAGTACGGCTCTGCACTTTGTTTACACTAAATCGCGCTTGTGAATTATTTATTTGTACGATAGTACAATGCGGTGACCTGGCCTTCCCGCCCGACAGCTACCTATTATCAGTGCTTATTGTAATAATGCTCCGTTTTACGTACTTATTTACTAATCCTACCTTTATATTCTTGTTCAATTGACACTATTTCACCTCCTAACACTTATTATACCAACACTTTAATTTCTATTTGACTTAATTTTCCGTATTTTAATATAAAATTTGGAACAAATCACATCACAAACTTTCTGAAACTGTGCAGGACCAGACTCTCCAATCACCAGTAACTATACAGTGCAGAAAACCTTTTTGTTGATGCCTGGCAAGCAGCATTTCACATGTCAAAAATCGGCGTTCGACGTTTCTCACCGTCAGTTCATATGTCAGTTCTTGCGTTTGGCTCGATTTTTGACGTAATAATGCTTTCTCTCACTTAAGTCAGCCTAACCATATGCTTCTACAAGCAACTGATGCGCCTCAGTTGCAGATTTCTTCAAATTGAAGAAGTAAATCAAAAGTTCCCGCAAATGACGCATATTTGGATCAAAACTCAACATTTTCGCATACATAAGAATATATTATACTTAGGCTTGCCAAACGTCCCGGTTTGACCGGGACAGTCCCGGTTTTCAGACAAAATCCCGGTGTCCCGGCCGATTTACTTCACGTCCTGGTAAAAATTAAATTTGAATTTATAGATGACCAAAAAAAGTCTAAAAATAATTAACTGTGAAGGATTATTTAGGATATTACTTTCTCATTTATTTCTGTACTGTATGAAAAGTGAAAACTATACAAGAGTGTTGGTCTGCTAATAAATAATATTGTCAACGTACCGTCTTATTTCGCCAATCGTGGCCATGCGCGATGCAACAGGCCTGTTGTGTTAGTGAGCTAGCGCTGTTTTATTTATGTTTTAAGTTAAAGTTCACTGTTAAAATGCCAAAACGGTCGTGTAAAATCACCGAGGATTTACAGAATGAATTCCCTTTTTTGAAGAAGGTATGTACTGGTAATCAAGATCGGGAGGACAGAGTTAAATGTTCACATTGTAATTCTGAGTTTTCCGTTGCTCACATTCCGATATAAAAGATCATTTGCAGTCGAGTAAATACAAAAAGACTTTAGCATGTGCTGCTAGCTCATCAAAACTGACCAGCTTTTTTAAGACTGTGAGTTGTAATGACAAAAACTTAAGACTTAGCATCGAAAGAGGCGACCTCTGCTTACCACACAGCAAACCATAGCCTAAGTTCATCAAAACTAATTTCTAAGTTTTTTGAACCTAAATTCTCACTCGGAAAAACTAAGTGTGAGGCAATAGTTTTAAATGTCAAAGCTCCTTTAGCTCAAGAAGCGCTTAAAGAAGACTTGACCAAGTCAAACTACGTTTCTGTAAGTATGGATGCTTCAAGCAGAGAGGATATAAAACTTGTGCTAATTGTTGTGCGCTACTTTGATCCTAATTCAGGTGTGCAAGTAACGCTGTTAAATTTCAAATCTGTGGCAGGTGAAAGATCTGAAATTCTGACAAATCACTTATGCTCTGTCCTGTTGCAAAATGATTCGAACAAGAAAGTAGTTGGCTTTTGTGAAGATAATTAACTTCGGTGCTGTGAAAAGAGCAGGGAAATCAATGTTTCCCTTGTACTCAAGAATAGCCAAGGACGGGAAATCAATGGAATCGGATGTGGAGCACACATTGTGCAAAACTGTGTTCAAACTGCAGTAGATAGTCTTCCAATCGATATTGACGCCTTACTGGTGAAGATTTATAAATACTTCCATATACACACAGTCTGTGTAACTAAACTAAAAGAATTTTATGAATATGTCGAGATACAGATACGGGAACACTCAGTTTCTATCAATGATACCATGCTGGATAAAATTTTACAGATTTTTGAAGATCTGAAAGCGTTTTTTTTAGATCAAGAAATGTGCCCATCAACAATAAAAAACTTATTTACTGATTTAACGGGCGAGCTCTACATGTGGTTTGTCCACAGACAGCTTGCACTGTTTAACAATGCAATCCTGGTAATGGAAAAAGAAAACACTACAGCTTTTGAGGTTGCTGAAACTCATAAAGCTCTCAAAAGAAACCTGAAAGAAAGAAAGGCTTCAAACTTTATCCCTATTGGCGCAAAGAACACCTACAGGAATCTCGGTGAGCAAGTCCGTAACACTGTGAAAAAATAATTTGATGGGTTTTATGAAAGATGCATTGCGTACTTGGACCTCTGGGAGAATAGTTTTGGAAACGCGGAAAAGTTTTCATGGGTCAATCTGACCAAAACAAATGTTGTTGATTGGGAAAAATCTGAAAAGCTGAAATTATTAATAGCAGTCTTCTTGATCTACCCGAAATGAAAATAAGCAATGATCAGCTGTTTGACGAAGTTGTGCAAGGAGTATTTGCAGTCAAATTGGCAACAGTGGAAGCAAGAAGAGACTAACAGAAATGTGATTAAAAAGTCAAGAAAATGGCTCAGGCTGTTTGGTTACTTCAAGGAGAATCAAATAGCATCCCCCAATCTGATCAAGATTGTTGAGTAGTATGCCATCTGCTTACCTGGGACATCAGCACCAGTTGAAAGAGTATTTTCTTTGACGAACAACGCATGGACTGATGATAGGGGATTGATGAAGGAATCTAAGGTTAAGGGCTTGATGACATGTAAAATTAATATCAGATTAGCTTATGGAGATTTTTACAAGATTAAAACCAAAAAAGACTTTCTAAAAAAAGTTCTAGCCAATGAAAAGTACATGTAAATATTGTTCAAATTTTTATTCCTCAGTCAAAGTGCTTCTTCTTACTTTAGTAACTTATATAAT
This sequence comes from Vesta saturnalis, assembly GCA_036346205.1. Lineage (NCBI taxonomy): Eukaryota > Metazoa > Arthropoda > Insecta > Coleoptera > Lampyridae > Vesta > Vesta saturnalis. The sequence continues at coordinate 2,054,818 of JARFJB010000001.1, forward strand.
AAATATTAATACGTAAGAAATAAAATGTTTAAATTTATATGCTTGCGTCATTTATTATTGCACAATGGTTTAGGTTCCGAATCAGTAACCATTTATTCATACCATTGAGAATAAACTACCCTCTAAAACACTCTAAAAACCCGCCAAGGGTGTGTACCCTTGAATACGCGCGACGATGGGGGCATTGTCCCGGTTGAATGTTTCTGAAATCTGGCAAGCCTAATTATACTGAATATTTTAAGGTTATGTTGTTGACAGATGTCCAATCTTATGATAATAACGTTTTACATCTAACCATAACTTATTAGTGGCACCAACTTTTATCAAAGACCGAAACTTATTTCTACATCTATGTAATATACAGGGCGTTCCAGTAAAAAGAATGTGCAAATTAAAATCTCGCATTTTGCTTCAGTCTGTACACTGTTAGAAACGTTTTTGAAATACAACCAATGTTTATCAATTGGCACTGTAGTAGAAATTTTTTAGTATATTTTTATACCTGATGTGATTTTCTTTTAATTTATACACAGAATAGACAAAATTTGAACACTGTAAAAATGTCATACACCTGGATACACTGTATGTAATTGTTAATATGGTGTATCAAAAGAATGGCCAAAATGATTGGAATACAAGAGTCCCATGTAAAAAAATATGTTTTCATTTACCCTGTATGTGGTAATCCTTCTGTACAAGTTTTGCATTAAACATTTTTTTTGTAACTCTATCAATTGAGTAGCCATTGACCGATTACATACTAAATGGACACACCAAATACAGTGGAAACCCCCTTATCCGGACTCACTTTATCCGGATCCTCCCATATCCGGACACAATAAAAAGTGACTGGCATCGAACAAATTGTTAAAGGAGAAAAAATACAATGAACATTACTTAAATAACATAACTATGTACCCGGATTATTGTTACTATTATTGAGTTGTATAACTAAATCTATTACAGTACTGTACATATTAAGTAACATTTGCGTTTGTTGTGACTAACGTCAAAACAAAGTTTGTAGAAATGCATGATTGTGTTATGTATACAACTGTACATATCTTCTGTATGTATGTGTTTTTATTTAAAGGTCTTGCTTTTGCAAATTGCCTTTTTTTCTTAAGGATGCCCAAAAGGAAGAAAGTTGTTTCATCTCTAAAAAGTAAATTACAAATAACAAAGTGCTTAAAAAATGACAAATCGGTCGTGTTTTAGCTGATTGATATCGAGGAACCTCGACCATTTCCGATATAAAGAAAAATTAAGAATCGTTGAAGCAGTTTGCCAGCAATTTAGATAGTGAGGATGAAAGTGGTCATCGGCAAATGATGAAGAAACCAAAACATGAGACCATAGACCAATCTGTATACATGTGGTTTCTACAGAGACAGGCAAGTGGTCAACCAATATCAGGCCTTTTGATATGTGAAAGGCTTTGGATTTTAATGAAAAACTTAGTGGGGATTTGTCTTTTGCAGCAAGTAGTTATGCAAATTTAAACAATGTAAACTTGAAATACAAGGTGAAAAAATGAGTACAGATGTCCAGATGCAGCTTCATATGTCAACAGATTTGCGAAACTTCTTGAAGACGGTAGACCTTGTTTACAACGCTGATGAAAGGCGGCTATTGTGGAAATCCTTACCATCTAAAACTTTGGCATCTAAACATGAACAGTCATCCCCAGGATATAAAATGCGTAAGCAACAAGGTCTCTTTGATGGTTTGTGCTAATGCAAGAGGAACATACAAAATTCCCATGCTCCTAATTGGCAAATCAAGGTATCCTTGGTGTTTCAAAAATGCAAAGATACCTTTAATTTATAAAAACCAGACAAAGGCATGGATGAACACAGAGGTGGTTGTTGATTGGTATGAGAACACTTTCATACCAGAAGTGGTACAGTTTTGCAAACAAATTGGAAAAGACGAAAAAAGTGTGGTGATAGATAATGCTCGGTTACATCCTTCCACAGAAATTCTGGAGCGAGACACTGTAACATTCCTTCCACATAATGTGGCATCCATTTGCAGCCGATGGATCATAACATCATTGCGACTTTAAAAAGACTTTACTTTCCTTTAGAAAAAATCTTTTACATCGACTTCTCGGTGCTGAAAACAATTATGTTGATAGCGTTTTAGTTTTAATCAAAGCAATGTATTTAAAAGACTGTTGTTACATGATTGTGGGCGCTGGCATTCAATTGAAACTCACAACTTAAAAAATGCTTGGAATAGATTGTTAAAGGGGAGAGAAAAAGATAAAGAAACCAAGATGACAAACAGGGTGTAACTGCTACACAAGAGATGGTAAATAACATTTTAAATTCGTTGGTCAATCTAAAAATCAATGAGTGTGAGGATAATAACATTGTACACTGGTTAAATAGCGACGCAAAGGACGGTGGTTTCCAAATGTTGGCGAATGAAGATATTGTCCAGGAACTATTGCAAACAGATGAGAAAACTGATGAAGATGAAGAACCTGACACTACTGAACCATGCTCCCTCTGCACCTTCTCATCCTCAAGTATTTGAAGAACTTGATTTACCATTCAAATGGTGTGAAACGCAAAATGTATGTGACACCATGCAATTGCTGCTGCTTAAGCGAATTCGGGATTTAGCGGCGACAAAACGTAAGAGTTGTATGCGCCAAACAAAACTTGACAATTTCTTTGCAAGTGAAAATATGTAACTGTATTATAGTGGAGTGCATATAGTGTAATATATAACTGATTTCCAGGAATTACGTACATTACATACAGGTATAGTGGAGTGCATATAGTGTAATATATAACTGATTTCCAGGAATTACGTACATTACATACAGGTATGAACATACATAGTATTATTATTATTATGTACATACTGTGTGGTGTAGAACCTAATGTAGTATACTGTACATAACCGGATTTTTTCATATCCGGCTTACCCTAGGTCCCAATTGATCCAGATAAGGGGGTTTCCACGGTACATGCAAACTAATGTAATACATATTCAAACTTCTTTTCTACTTTAATTATTCAGTTAATCATATAAAATTAAATAACACAACCTACCTTGTTGTACTTGCATTTCTAGCTCTACTATTTTAGTAGTAAGTTCAGCTACTTTTAACATTAGCTCTTGTTTTTGTACTTTCATTTCTTCTAATTGAGTACTATACACAAAACTTAGTTTAGTTGCATCTTCAAGACTCTTTTTGAGAATCTGCAAATACAATGTTACGAAAAAATAAAAATTCATTTTTTTACAAACCTCAGTTTCCATATTGAACAAATCCTTATCTCTACTCAAATTTTCTAATTCTGCAGTATTATCACTATAAACTTTTTGTAATTGTTCTACTTTCATTGAATGATCAAATTCAATTTGTCTAATTTTACTTTCAAGCTGAGCAATATATGAATTTGAGTCCTCTGATTTTGATGTAAGCTCCTTTACTTTTTTTTCTATCTCAGGTTTCTAGAAAATCAATATTTAGAGTGATATAATAAAAAAAAGTCTTTTAATACCTGGCGTAATAAATCTATATGTTCGCTTCGTAAAGTTTTATATGCATCCAAAAGGGTAGTAAACTGTTTTTCTTTGACCTTTTCTGTAATAAAAATTTATATTTTTATAGGACTCTTTAAAAAAATGTGGATATATAGTGTGATTTTGTATTATGGAGCAATACAACAAAATGTGATGATTCTCTACTGCAATTTAAAAATTATGTATGAGAATGCAATTGTTGTAAGCAGGTAAGTACTCATATACATCATAAATAAAAAGTAAGGAAGATGTTAGAGTGAACCTACAATTTATTACAAAAATGATTTAAGGAAGTAAGATTTTTGGTATAATAGCACTAATGTTTTTAATACAACATGATTCCACAATTTTTCTATGTTACAATAACAAACAAGTAGTTATGGTAACAAATCGTTAAGGTAAAACAGCAAACTTGATGTAAATTATAATTCTATATTTAAAATCTGTTAAAGGCGAATCTGTACGATCAACTTGTTCATTCACTGAAGGTACTTTCCGTTTATGTTTATAAATTTCGAATGCTTCCAAAACATCTAATTTGTCTTTTTTATAGCAAAAGTGTAAAAATTTAACACTGTTTTGTGAAGTCGTAAGGTGATTATTTACCATTAAGTGTTTGGCATAATTTGATTTGTCTGTGTTTATATTTGTAACATCTAATGTGGTCTTTCTATCTAATATAAAAATTCCTAAGTTTATCCAATATAAACAGAATTACAGAATGTGCAGTTCAATTTATAAATACGACTTCAAAATGTCGTTACTTGAATCTCTCGCATTACATAAACATTTAAGAACATTGGTATTAGTATGAAAGCTACTTTGTAACTCTTGCTCTTTTGTAACATGTAAGCTACTTTTTCTGATATTTTTCCAAAATATCAAATTGAAATGTATGTATTTTCGGTCGGTTCTGTGTTAACTGGGTTAACTCTTGATTAAATTATAAAGTGTTGATTATATTTGAAATGTTACCATTTTCTTGTGCAATTTATTTTAGAATTGATAATTCTACACTGAAATTTGTTTGGTTTAATGGTAATGATATTGCTCTATGTACTAAAGCTCTATATGGAAGTAACTTATGTGTTTTATGGTGACATGAATCATTTGAATCAAAATTGGTTCACATTCAATAACAAGATTTATCTACAAAAAATGGTTTACCTATGGGCAGTCCAATTTTGCCCATGTTAGCTAATACCTTCAGAAGATCTAATTTTTAAATTAAACGTTCTAAGATTGTATTTTGGTGTCGTTATATTGATGACATTTCAGCATGTTTTGATGGTACATCAGATTTCATTGACGACTTTTTAATTAGTATTAACAATTTGCATCCTAAAATAAAATTTACACATAAAGGCATTACAAAACCAAGTGATTCATGTCACCATAAAACAAAAGTTAGTACATAGAGTAATGCCATTACCATTAAACCAAACAAATTTCAATAAAGAAATATCAATTATAACACAAATAGCACAAGTGAATGGTTCCATTTCAAATATAATCGACACTTTAGTTAAAAATCAACAGTACTAATCATATATCAAAAACAATCACACAGAAGCGGCAGAAAATAAATAAATACATATCAATTTCATATTTTGGAAAAATATCAGAAAAAGTAGCTCACATATTACAAAAAAACAAAAGTTGCAAAGTAGTTTTCTTAAATGTTTATTTAGTGCGAAAATTTAACTAACCACATTTTGAAGTCAGGTATTTATAAATTGAATTGCACATTCTGTAATTCTGTTTATATTGGACAAACACTTAGGAACTTTGATATTAGATACAAAGAACACATTAGACGTTACAAATATAAACTCACAGACAGATTAAATTATCCCAATAATTTTATAGTAAATAATCACCTGATAATTTCACAAAACCACATTAATTTTTTACCTTTTGTAATAAAAAGACAAATTAAAAGTTTTGGAAGCATTCGAAATTTATAAACATAAACAGAATTACCTTTAATGAACGAGCAAGTTGATATAGAATTACCTTGAACAGATATTTTAAATATAAAAGTACCGTTTACATCAAGTTTGGTGTTTTACCTTAATTATTTGTTAGTGTAACTACTTGTTTGTTATTTTAATTATATATTTTCCCTCGATAATGATACATGTATTATTAAAACACATAGAGAAATAAATAATTATAAAAAAGAAATTATGGAATTATATTGTATTTAAATTATTAGTGGTATTAAATATGGAATTCCAGAAAGTAAGGTTAAGGAATATAAATTTTTGGTATAGACTACAGACGCCTAGTTTACGATTAAATAAACCACGCGCATTTTGGTGTATAATAAAATGCATTAACTCTAAAATTGTTATTTTTGTTCGTAGAAAACAAATTGTTAAAAGTTAATTGTTTTAAATATTTTCCACAGTTTGACGTTCTTCAGTTTTCCGTAGTTCCGGCCTGAAATGTCATGAAAAATTTGTTTGCATTTTTTTTTGACAGATTTTTTGACAAAAATGTTTAAAATGTCATATTTAACATAGAAGTGTGTTATACTTAGCAGCATATAACATTCTTGTTATTTTAAAGAAAAGCAAACTAGTGTATTAAAATAACCAGAAACAATATTAAACTTGAATTTGTAATAAAAGATGTTTAAATTGTTTAGCATTAACTGCATTCTCAACCAAGTCAATTGGTATTACCTAGTTAGTTTTCCAAATACTAATTATCAATTTGACTCTGGAAATGTAAAAAACTCAAACTTACCACTTACCACCTTCTAAAAAATTACACCTGAGTATTGTCAGATATGAGTACGGTAATGGAGCGAGGCTCCCTCTCATTGTAATCAAATTGAATTGCTTTGTTCCCCACCTTCTACGTCCAGACAAAACAAAATACTATTCAATTTTGCTAGACAAGCACAACTTGCCATTTAAACAAATGTTCGATAATAGTAAGAGAACCCATGCCATCAAAAAAGGCTGTCAAATTGCGTTCAATACTAAACTTTTAGTAACAACTTTTTTTCTTACAAACAAAAATATCAGCTTTAATTTTTACTTAAACTGTACAGGGTGTATCTGCTGACAATACCCACTCACATACGTAGTGTAGATCTTGTCAGAAGTAACATATTTTCTCAGTAACTTTTTAGGCTTTGGTTTAGTAATTAACAAGCTTCCTTTGATTTTCAAAAAAAGGCATATTTCCCTTAGCTCTTTTGTTTTTCAAATAACTGTCATATTTCCCTTATTTATAGACAAATTTCAAAAATAAAATGTTTTGAAATTGACATTTAATTATGTACAACTATTGTTACATACAACTGCAGATCACTATTACACGATGAACAAATGTATGACTTAAAGAATGAAGTGCAGGGAATAAAGTGGGACATAATAGGTCTATCAGAAGTTAGAAGAAAAGGCGAAGGTTTCACAATCCAACAATCAGGAAATGCCCTGATGTATAAAGGACACACGACCGAAAGTCAATGGGGCGTAGGATTCCTAATTAAAAGAAGAACATATCCAAAATATAATCTGTTTTAAAGGAATATCAGAAAGAGTTGCATATATAATTCTAAAAATATCCGACTCATGTAAGATGAAGATCATACAAGTATACGCACCCACCTCTACCTACGAAGATGATGAAGTCGAACTCACTTATGAAGATATCATAAATGCAAGAAAAGAAGCAAAATGTGAACACGACTTAATAATAGGGGACTTTAATGCCATCCTTAGACAACAACAAGATGAAGATGAAAGATACACCGGAAAATATGGAATGGGTACCAGAAATCATAGGGGGGTGATGCTAACAAACTTCCTAGAAAACCAGCAATTATATGCAATGAACACATTCTTCAATAAAAAAATACAGCGAAAATGGACCTGGATAAGCCCAGACGGGAGAACAAAAAACGAAATCGACTATATGCTAAGCTCCTCAAAATCAATAGTACAAGATGTAACAGCTCTAAACTCCTTCAACACAGGAAGCGATCACCGCCTAATAAGGGCAAAAATTAACATAGCAGGAAAGAAGAAAAAATCTACAAACCTAAACGATGGAGCCAAATTGATGTAGACAAACTCAAAGAAAATAGAGAAACATATAAAAGAGAAATAAAAGAAAAAATAGGGAACATTGAACATATTAAAAAAGATATAAATAAGTTATGTCAACATATAACAACTTCGATAACTGAAACATCATCCAAAATCGCAAAAAGAACGAAACAAAATTCAAACAAGTTAACAAAGGAAACTAAAAAGAAAATAGAAGAAAGAAGAAAACTATACAAGGAAGATAAATATGGAACAGAAGAATATAGAAAAGTCAGAAAGGACACCCGTAAAATGATCAGAAAAGATCTAGAAAAAAAGTATGAAAGGCAAATAGAAGTGGTAATTGAGAATAACAAAAATATGAAATGCCTCAGAAAGCAAAATGGAAGGCGTGAAATTATAATGATCAAGGATAATAACAGGGAAATAAGAGACAGAGAGGAAATACTTCAAGTTACAGAAGAATTCTACAAAACACTATACAGCTCCCATGTACAAAGAGCACATATAAACAACAAAGATAGGAAAATAATCAATGTAGGATCGGAAGACATGCCCGAGATAAGTAAAGAAGAAATTATATATGCCCTACAGAACATGAAAAATAACAAGGCACCCGGAGAGGATGATGGAATAACAGAGATGATAAAAGAGGCAAAGGAAATAATAATACCGAAGTTAAAGACTCTATTCGACATATGCTTAGAAAAAGGAGAAATACTGGAAATGTGGAAAAACGCATCAGTCATCATTTTGTTCAAAAAAGGAGACCCATCACTCTTACAAAATTACCGCCCAATTAGTCTTATGTCGCATTTGTACAAATTATTTACAAAAATTATTACAAATAGAATAACAAAGAAACTGGATCAGTACCAACCAGTCGAACAGGCAGCTTTCCGCAAAGACTATAGTACATGCGACCATCTACTAACGGTTAGAATACTTATAGAGAAAGCAATCGAATATAATGTTGAACTCTACATTGCGTTTGTAGACTACGAAAAGGCTTTCGACTCCATCGAACACTGGGCTATAATACAAGGACTAAATCACGCACGAATAGACCATCGGTATACAACCTTAATAAAAAATATATACAAACAAGTGACGTCATCGATTAAAGTATACGAAAGCACAAAAAAGTTTGCGGTCAACAGAGGCATAAGACAGGGGGACACAATATCGCCGAAACTATTTACATTGGCAATGGAAGAGGTATTCAAAGAACTAGACTGGTCAGACAAAGGAATTGACATATGCGGAGAACGCTTAAATCACCTGAGATTCGCCGATGATGTAGTTCTATTTTCGAATAAAAAGGAAGACCTAAAACAAATGATAACAGAACTAGAAATAAAATCAAGAGCAGTAGGCCTAAAAATCAATCTAAATAAAACAAAGACAATGTGCTCCGAAAATCCAGAAATAGCTATTAGAGAAACAACTATAGAGAACGTCAGCACATATATATATCTTGGACAAAAAATAACACTAAGTAAAGAAAATAGAGAAATGGAAATAGAACGCAGAAGACGATTGGGATGGGCAGCATTTAGAAAACTATCTCACGTATTAAAAAACAAGAAAATTCCATTACACCTGCGGGCCAAGGTTTTTGATCAATGTGTCATCCCAGCAATAACATACGGAGCACAAACATGGACCCTCACTAAACAGATAAGATCAAAATTACAGGTTACACAAAGGGCCATGGAGAGGTCCATGTTGGGTATAACCCTAAGAGACAGGAAAAGAAACGAGTGGATACGACAGAGAACGAGAACAACGAATGTAATTGAGAGAGCGGTACAATTGAAGTGGGACTATGCAGGACACATAGCCAGAACTAAAGATAACAGATGGAATGCAAGAGTATTACAATGGAGGCCGTGGTCAGGAAAAGGAAGTAGGGGAAGACCACAAATAAGATGGTACGACAACATCAAGAAAATTGCAGGACTACCGTGGTTAAGAGTCGCACAAGACAGAGAAAGATGGCGACAATTGAGGGAGGCTTATACTCAATACTGGGTGAAAGAAGGCTAAGAAGAAAGAAGAAGAAGATTGTTACGGTAGAATTGGTTGACTTGAAATCATAGGAGTGACTTGACACAGCATGACAATTATTTTTGGACCTACTGTTGCCATCTATTAGGTGTTAGCCCAAATTTCAAGAAAATTTCTACACTATTCCATAATGATGGAGTAATGTTTTTTAATTGCAAAAATTTGTAAACAGGTGTCTTGTTTGGCTACTAAAAAATACTGAATAAAAGGTAAGAAAAACCACGATTTTTGATATGCTATATAATTAACGTCACTCATGGTTATCGATATCAACATATTACATGTAATATTTTTTTTCCAATAATTTATTGTGTTCTCAAGGGGTTCTAAACATCAGTTTTGTTGATTTGGGTTTTAGAGGTTAAGAAATGATTTTCATATTTTTTTTTACAGATTTTGGGTGACTTGGGAAAATGCCGAATAAATATAAGAGTGTTGGAAGTGGAAATACCATGATTTTACCAAAGGCGAATTAGACAAAGCCTTATATTACTGGTAGATGGACGTTGGCGGATGCTTCAAGCAATGGTGGGATATCAAAAAGTGAAAAATAAAAATATGAAAACTTAGGTGAGGAACTGATTCTAAAAGATGCTGTTTTAATTGCTGGAGAGTGGGGATTTCCTTTAGATAAAGATAATATTAAAGATCTCGTTCGAAATTATTTAAACAAAGATTAGGTGCTTTCACCAATAACAGACAAGGTAATAATTGGTACTACGTGTTTATTACTCGTCATAGAGAGCTAAAGCGATGTGGTGCTGCTGTTTATACTGACTTTGGTAAGTTAGCTGTTACTTTAAAAGACATTCCTGATGAAGATATCGTGAACTTTAGTACAGAGAAATGACTTGTCAAATATGTTGGGGAAATCTGCCAAGTCATAGATGAAGAGTCCCTACAAGTAAAATTCATACAAAAAACTGTGGGTGCAAAAGAAACATTTTTTTTTCGTATCCTGACATAATAGACGAATCAATGGTGACCAGAAATGTGGTTGCATGTCAGCCAGCTCCACACCTCTTTCAGTGACGACGTTTCAAATTTTTGACAGATTTGGTTGAAGGTGACAATTTTTTATAAACAAATATTGTTAGTTTAGGTTTAAGTATTATTTATGTCGTTAAGTTTTTGAGAATACTTTGGTTATTAAGTTATTTTTGTATCTTTTCAGAATAAACGTTTGTTTTTGAAGTATCTAAACGGCCTAAAAAAATTCCACCCTCTGCAATGGGAACATACTTTTTAAAAAGCTAAATTTGATGTCAAGTCACCTATAGGACAGTTGTACTTGTCGTTTACATTTTCAATTCACCCAACAGGTAGGGTGACTTGAGAAACACGGTTTTTTTTTTTTTTTGAGTTTTTCAAAAATGTTATACAGGTTCTATTGTTTGCAAAAAGAGGCAAAACGCCATATTTTTTGTTTTATGACATACTTATGAGTATAGCAGATATTATTGAGTTAATGTCAAAATTGCAGTCTAATCACCCACTTCTACGGTAAGTCATATTTTCCAAAATGGCGTCGATATAAAACCTTTATTACTTAATATTTCTAAAATGACTCCATGAATTTGAAAAATATTTCTCTATTCTATTAACTGAAACATTGTAAACAAATTTTGTTTAAAACATTTTTTAACCTAATAATTTAAAAGAAAAGAAAAAACAAATACAATAACTTTAAATGTTAATAATATAAAACACTATACTTTATATTTCAATCGCGATCGACCGGTCGATCGTGTAGCTATTTTCAATTGATCAACAAAATCATGAATCTGAAATATCTATGTGCATCACAAAACAGATAAACAATTTTCAACGTCAACACAGCGATTCAGCGCACTTACATGCCTGCGAATGGCTCTCATTTGAATGCCTTACACGCAAAAGAGAGCGAAGCAGTTAATCAACGCAATACTATCGATCGCGTCCCGCGCACAGGTTCAGTACTAATGCTAGCTGTTTGTCCCGCTCTGACCTCGCTCCGTTCGAAATACGAAGGCTGATAATAATGCGTTCCACACTTCTGATTGATAGTTCGAATTTAATATCTGTATTAAAATTTAAAATATTAATAAATGAGTTAAATGAAATAATTTTTTATTTTAAATTTTCTTCATTGAAATAAAAGTTAGATAAGCAGGTAGCTAAATATGTTAGCATGAACCAGTAGATAAAAAAGTAAGGTGTTTTAAAATGTAAAAAAAAATTGAAGTATATGAATTTTTTTTTTTTTTTTTTTGGTCATCACATTTGGTCGATCTTGGAAAGACAGTCATATAAAAAGTCCATCTTGGCAAGACACTCATATAAAAAGTCGATCTTGGTCCAAAATTAGTGGACACACTGCTTTACTTCAACAATCATTTGTTTAAATTGATTGTTTCTTTTATTTTTAATAAATGTTCAAAATGATTTCCTGTGATCCTAGAGGCTCTTCACTTTCAATTGGAGTAAAGACAAACGAAAATGTACGCCGATCAAAACTGCAACGCGTTTTACGAATGACAACAAACAAATTTTAAAACAATTCAAATAATGCAAATGGTATGCTAATTTATTGTTACTATCGAATCATTTGATTTGACTAATTTCCGAAAAATCACAGTTGAAAGACTAGTTACAAAAAAATTGTTTGCAGTGTTTTACTTAATGGAGTAAAAAAAGTTTTTTCCAAATTCATGAAGCCATTTCTGAAATATTACGCAATAAAGTCTTTATGTCGCCGCCATTTTGTTAATGCACATTTTGTTGCCAATTCCGTATTTCCTTTTTGAAATCGACATAAATAAAGGGAAACATGACATTTTTTTTTTAAATGAAGCTCATTAATGAATAAACCAAAGCCAAAGAATAAAGGATTACTGAGAAAATATGTTAGTTCTAACAAGATCTACACTATGTGTATGGTTGGGCATTGTCAGCTGATAATACCCTGTATATTACTGAAATAAAAATACAAAAGATATGTGTAGATAATAACAAAAATTAATTGATCAACTAAATCTAATGACAAATACTGTATTGTATAAATTTAATGTATTATATTAATCAAGTTTTAAAACACAAGAGCTAAGCATTTTATATGTAATTTTCCGCTAATTTACTTAGTTCAAATAAACGTTATTTAAAAAATTGTAATAAAGAAATTAGAATCATTATATCATAATTGTAATTTTTATATTAAAGAAAACTATCCAGCGTAAAACAAATGACATTATCTTACACTGTAGTTTCTAGTACGTGCTTGAATTTTTTAAAAAAGAATTACTACAAATGTTTATTACGTTCAGAATCCTGCGACTGTGCAACAATTGAAGCTTGGTGAAATAAGTCCTCTTTTATTTGCCGTTCTTGCACTAATTCACTTTCCTTTGTAGCCAATGATGTTTCTAATGATGATACTTGTTCTCGTAACTTATTAACACTTTCAGTATTATCTCTTGCCAGTCTACCATTATCATTACTGTAAAAACAAGATTCTCACACTAAAGATTGTTGATATATATATGATAACATACCGAAGTCGTTCCAATTCGTGTTGTAGATGTTTAATCAAATTATCCCTCTCTGCAATAGCATCAATATGTACTTGTTGAGGTTGATGAAACTGAGCTGGCGATAAAGACCGTTGACTTGGCGTGTCTGTTTGATCTATTACACTATCAGTCGTATCAATTAAATTTCCTTCAATTGGATCATCTTCTTCTAAAGGCACAACTACTTCTTGGGTAACATAAGTCCTTAACTCAGCCTGCATAAGGAAATTTGGTGGTTTCTGCAAACACTTTCTGTAAACCACTGAGTCAACTGTATATCTTACATATAATACTTTCAATTATACCTCTGGTAAAGGTGGTACAGTGATAAGATTTCTAAAGTACTGCAAAGCATTTGTGTTTTGGTAGAACTGCTTAAGCTCCTTAAACTGTTTAAAAAATCGATCTCTATGTCCAATTAGTATATCGGCAGGTAATGATGAGTGCAAACGAAATAAAATCTTGACACAGTAATCATAAAGACGTGATGCATCTTGAATGCACATAATTAACGGTGCTAATCTGCATTGGCCTGCGCTAGTCATTGAATTTGAGCGTGACATATCAAGTGAACCAAAAACTAAAAGAATTACGTTAGTTAAATTTGTACCATCGGTATCTCAATAATCGTACTTGCAGATTGTAGTTCTAAAATATTATCCACATAATCAAACATTTCAACTGACAATTGAAAACTGTAACAAAATTGGTTGAACTAATATAACAAATTAAATTACCGAACTCACTAATTATTAATATCATTTGCACCTATCGATTCTAATTCTTCATTTGTCACTCCCAAGTGCCCGGGAAATCGGGGGTTTCGTTTATGAAAATCTAATTTAGTCATAAGCAATGTAGTATATAACCTAATCATTTTTCCATAACCCTCTCTTAAATGACACTATAATAAACATTACTTTTTATGCTGCACATTTATGAAAAATAACACTTACCCATAATTTACCTGTTTCGTCTAACTCTTTTCTATGTCTTTGGCTATGCACAAGACATAAGGGATGCCCTTCCCTTAAAACTTTGTGTATCACATGACAAAATTTCCATGCCACTATGCGATCTTCCATAAATGGAAGTCGAAGTGCTGCCATCCAAAAAGTTTGTGCGCCTTGTTCTTGAAATGTGCCAATAATAGCCAAACGAACATGTTTTTGTTTTACTGGGATCTCTAAATTGTTGATTGCTTTGTTAATCGCTGTAATCTGGAAAAAGAACAATATTATAAAAAAATTATTATATAAATTTAAAAAAGAGTTGTACCTTGTACTCACTTGAGGATTAATATTAATATCAAATGATTTTATAAATGATGACAGTCTAAAAAACATTTTTCAAATTGACAAAATTGTCAAATTTACATTTTCACTGTCATTATTTTAGTATTCAGATGTATTATCAGAGAGGGTGGGGAGTGTAGACACTCATATAGGCAATCTTGAGATAAGTTTACTTCCTCCCAAGTTGTATGAGGAGTCTGTTACATCTATCAAATTTAACATTGAGTGTCTACTCTCCCGACTCCCTCGGTGTATTATATTCATACATTGATAAGCTGTGGAAAATTGATATATCTTGCATTGGTATAGAGAAAAATGGGTTTTGTGAGAATAATACAATTTCATGTTTCGATATATACTCTATAGTTCAAAATTCTGCAAGTTATTATTCGCGAGTTTTGTTCCTAAGTAGCGGATAAATTTAATTAAAATTCGAATGAAAGTTTAGGAAGAAAACGCTCGGACCAGTGGATTTTAATTTTCAATCCACTATTAAAATCATGATTTTAATCAGCATGATCTTTTTAAATAAAAATCATGATTAATTAAGTTTAGAAAAGGGAGCTCAAATTTGAACACTTAAAAATGTATTGGTTCATAAAAAAGTAAAACCTTGATGCATTTTTTATGTGGTAATATTTATTATTTATAAGAAAAGAAAAAACAAATTCAGCATTCAGCTGTTTTTTACAAAAATAAAACTATTAAAAAATGTGTTTAATACAAAAAAGAGAACTATATTTAAAAAAAAACAACTAAATATAGCTGAACGTCTATAACCTAAGTGTTATAATGCTTAAATAGAAATACTAATTTAGCTGCTTTGTGACCACCAAGCCTGTTTCTTATATCTGAATGTATGAACCCATAGTTAGAAAACATCCTCTCAATATCAGCAGAGGATACACAGGCACATAAAACAGAAATCACTACAGGCAGCACGTGCTTAATTTCTGGAACATCTTCTTTGGGTCTCCACCACTGTACTGCTGGTACATTTTTTATTATTTCATCCCAAAACATAGTTTTGTGAAAATGGTCTGACTTGGTTTCAAACTTAATTAGTAATGATAATAATCCTGTGTCTGCAAAATATTGGAAAACGATATCTAAAGCATCTCTCTTTTCTTCAGCTAGTAATGGATATTCTTTGTTTATATTTATTGTAGGACCCAACATACTTATATGCCAAAAAGTGAAAGGGGGTTAGAGCTTGAACATATTTGATACTGACGCAAGCTTCGTTCTTCTACAAAAATTTTTAAAAAATCACTGGGTCAATTTCTTCTTTATGCTGTTCACATATTAATAATATGTGCCATTCATTTACATAGATCTCAAGACAATCTGAAAGTATATTCCTTCGAACATCTTGAGGTAAGAACAATTTCTTGCCCCATTTTTCTTTACACCAAGCATTTGGCAAATGGGTGTTTCTGAAGTATTTCACAATTTGTTGTACTATATTTTCTTTTGCCCGCGATTGCTTCTAAATCTTTGGAAAGCAAACTAAGCAAGTGCACCGAACGATAACTGAACGACTCGGAAATTTTTTTCTTCATACGGACCATGTTGGCTGCATTGTCTGTCACAATACTGGTAACTTTACAGTTGTATTCATTTTTACACTACTTATTGGATTAATAGTCAACTCATAAAAATAGTCGGCTGTATGGGGATGACCGGATTTCCAAGAGAACACTGTTTCCATCCTCTGCTATCAAAACGCCACAGATTATCGTGTCATGTATATTGGATCATCCATATAAGGATACGCAAACAGACTGTCCAAAAAGCTTCTTAAAACATTTACATTTTTTTTTCCTCAAATATTTCATTCAGGAGCGTTGACAATAACTGAAATCTTGATGGAGGAACGTAACCGGGTCTTAGCATTTCCATGGTTTTTCGAATTTATTTATTTTCTATCGCTCTAAAAGTGCAATTTGGTTCGTAAACCTTTGGCTATTTGTCTGTCCAATTCTTTCTTCTTATCTTGCCCAGTTCGCACAACAAAAGAACCCAAATGACCGCTACTTCCACTATTTTCACTTTCACCTACACTTCCCTTTTCACAGTCTCGCTTCTGTTTCTTTTGCAACTGGATAATTTCTGCTTAGTTCCACGCTGTGGTTAACAATCACCATGAAGAATTTCAACATCAATGATATCACTTACTTTCACAGATTTCCTAGTGACTTTTTGGTCTGCCCACTACACCTTGCAATTCTTTACCACACTTTTTACACACTGCTCTGCAACCTAGTTTGCCAACAACTTTCTTTTTTACAAAATGTTGCCAAATACTAAATTCCTTTCTGCCCCAGCTTGACATGACTCCAAATGTCTTGCTAGATTACCCACAGAACCAAAAATATTACTAATAAGTAGAATAAGTGTGTGTCATTTATATAGCTGAGCATTTTATGCCAGTTTTTACAAGTTTCAACAATTCACCTAATTCGCAAAACTGCGTGAACAGAATTTTCACGTTAAGACTTGTCAAGTTTTGCTTCCTATCTGTACTATTCCTGCCTGCTATGGTTGCAAAGTTTAATAAATAGATTTGATTAAACGAGTAGAAACTTATATTAAACAGAAGCATAAAATCTACAACAATCGTGATGTATAAATGTATTTAGTTACGTAAATGATTCAAAATAAAAACACATTTCATTGATGTATATTCAATAGAAGTAAGATTTATGACACCACATGTAGTATGCAGTAAATAAAAAAGCTGACCTAAATTTCTAAGGTGGGTATAGGAAAAGACTTCTGCTAAATTAAATATAATATAACTACTTGGATCATCACAATTACAAGTAGTGATGGGAACTATCGAATAAAAACTACCGAATTACTCGATAGTTACATACTATTCAAATCATTCGATAACTGAAAATGTATTCGAATGAAAAAAGTATTCGAACGAAAAAAGTAATGAATAGTTTTTTGGTAGTAAGTTAATGAAAATAAAATGTGTTTGAATATAAGTAGTAGTTAACTATTTCATAACAACTCATAGCAAGCTACTTTTATTATTTATTTTAGTCGAATGAAATGAAAATGAGTAATTTATTTGGTTCGCCTTCGTTGTCGATTTTTCCGACTTCGTACGTTGCGCTATCACTGTTTAACGTTTACCTTTACTTGTAAACTTCTATTTACTGAAGAGGGTCTAAATCGAAATTACAGGATTGAAAAATATTGAAACTTAACAAAAAGGAGAAAAAAAATATATTTTTTCTTAAATAAAACATGTAAAAACTTAAATGTATTATTTGAACAAATTTAAATTATTATTTAAAAAAATAATCATATCTAGTTTGTTTCCCGACAAACGATTTCTTCTATCATTAATAATTTGGCCGAACTTGTACGGACGTAGCAGGTACACCGGAATATTTCAAATGTAATTTATAAAATTCCGCTAACAAAAGTTTATGATTTCTAAAAATTGTTAGGTCATTAATGTCGCTTTAATACCAGGTGTTGTAATTTTCTTCATTTTAGCCACTTTCTTGTTAAAATGCGCCCAAATGTCGGAAACTTCTTCACCAACAGGTTCCTGAACTTCAATTGACGTCGCTGCAACTTCTTCTGCAGCTTTTGATGCCAAAATAGCAGAGAGCTCATTGATAATAAGCTTTTGTGCTGCATCCGCATTATTATTAACGTCAAATCCAGCTTTTTTTACACCTCGGATGTAAAAATGTAGATTTTCCGCACAAAGCGTTGGTTTCTAAAATTCCTAGCCTTCTACTTATCACATCCAATAAAAAAGGTTTTAAGTTTTCTCCACATGAAGTTGTGGGTTTTCTACTTTTTATGGAATGTTGCAGACCTCTAATTAGTGGTAGAATTAGGGGCATTGTAGGATATTTTTCTCCGGCCGGCCATTCTCTCTATAGGTTTTAAAATTTGCACACACTCCACTAAAGTGCTCCATTCATTAGCCGACAGAAATTGTGGAGCTTTGGGTAACGAACTGATTACTGCGGACAGAGGTTCTTTTATTACAAGTAATCTCTCCATCATAATTAAAGTCGAGTTCCATCTAGTAGGAACATCTTGATTTACCTTTAATTCAGTAAGACACTGTGTTTAAAATGTCCCACAATAGCCCTACATTTTTTTATTAACTCGGCTAATTCCTGTGCTTGAATGGATTCAGTAACACAAATTTAATGTATGTGCAACGCATGGGTAATAGCATTTTTTATGTTTACCCCATTATCACTTATTATAGTTGTAATTTTATTGCTTATATTCCACTTCTCAAAAAGGGACAAGAGAACAGAAGCTATATTAGCGCCGGTATGCCTTAGTTATTTCAGTATTTGCTAAAACAGGATTGTAAATTTGGTCGTTATGTATAAAATGACTAGTTAAAATTAAAAAAGACTTATTTGTATCTGAAGACCATATATCAGTGGTAACCGCAACGTTTTCTATTTTAGTTAGTAATTCCATGGTTTTAATAGAAATTTCATTGTAAATATTTGGTAACATTACGGTAGAGAGCAATTTTCTATTTGGTGGATTGTAAAGTGGCTGTAATTTTTTAGCGAATTCTACAAACCCTTCGTTTTCAACTAATGACAAAGGTTGATAATTAACAGCTATCATTTTTATTAACTCACTATCTATTGCTTCTTTTTCGGAGTCTTGTAATTTTCATATTTGTCAGAAAAAGTCACATCACGTGGCCGTGGTGGTGCTGAACTTTTTTGAGGGGCTATATTTTGCTGCTCATTCTTTTGATGAGACGTTGTTGATGGCTGTGGTGAACGTTCTCGTGGAAGTTCAGGTAATGATGTTGATGATGGCTGTGCAGAAGACTCACGATGAGATAGATACATACATAAAGACAAAATTTACATCGATTGGGGCTTGAACCTTGATGGCGCAGTTGGTTAGCGCGGTACTCTAGCAAAGTACAGGTCGTAGGTACAAATCCTACTCGAGGTAAACTTTTTATTTATGTATTTAATAAAATTAATAATAATTTTTAAAAATGGTACTGTTTATATTTTTATTTTTAAGTTTCAACTTCTAAGTAATTTTTTTAATTTTAATGACATGACGATTTATGTATATTCTGACATGTGTTCTGTAAGTTTATTACATGGTTTATTACAAAAGAAATAGTAAGGAATTCACTCAAATAGATTCATTCACTCATGAATCGTTTTATTACAATACATCTGTTGTTGAATAACGAACTACAAAGAAAAATGAATGAATAAATTCATTCGATAGTTCAGTAGATTAAGTAATTATTCGATAGTTGATTTCATTCGATAGTGCCCATCACTCATTTCAGGGGTAAAGAATAAAGATTATTCTAATTTAATAGTTTATATTCTAAATAAAATTGCTGTTTGTTTACCTGATCTTGTTTGTTGCAGTTCTAGTAGTTTTATAGTGGGTTTAATACTCCCATTGTATGACTTGAAAAATTGCTGACATCAAAAGTTTTAACGGTTAAACGCGAACTTACAACATTTTGCTTATGCAAGGACGTTTAAGCGCGTAACTGTAAACGTTTAATCGCTGCAATCCTATTGCCTGCAAACATTTGTTTGCTTAACAAAACAAAACATAAACAGTTCAAATTATTGAAAATAATAGTCAAATAAAAAAAAAAAAAATCATTTTTTTTTAAATCGATTTTTGATTTTTTTTTAAATTGTGATTTTTATCAACCCTGCTCCCTTATTTGATGGAATACGAGAACAAAATTTTGAAGTGTAGTAGAAAGAACTGAGGCGTATATTTTAACATTATTTTTAGGTTATACAGGGTGTTTCGTTTATACAGGGTGAACCAAACATAATTTTTTTTAATGGGACACTATGCTATTTCAAATTTGGATTCAGCACACTTCGGCCATTCTTTCAATATAAGGTTTAATTGTTGTACAGGGTAGTTTCGAAGATGTGATCATTTTGAAGAAAAAATCGTACATAAATGGATACCATGTATCATTTCTAATAAGAAATATTCAAATGATTTTTTTAATAAAATATATTTTTAAACACGGACAATTTTTTGGGGTTATGCCTAATTTAGTTGTAAAATGATTCCACTAATTTAATTTAAATGTTTGAATTAAGCACTGTTAACAATTTGACAATAGCCAAGGCGATTTACAAATGATTTATGAACGTTGTCGATAACATCTGCTGTAATGTTTCTAATTTCTTGGCGAATTCGTGTTTTAAATCTTCTAAATTGGCCGGTTGCGTCGCGTATACTTTACTCTTTAAGTATCCCCACAAGAAGTAATCTACAGGATTTAAATATGGAGATCCGGCTGGCCACTCGATTGGTCCTTTTCTATCTATCCGACGATTTGGTAAAAGTACATCCAAATAAACGCGAACTGGTAAAGCGTAGTGTGGCGGCGCTGCATCTTAGGTCACGTTGGTGCATATCGGGCTCTTCTAAATCCGGATATGTTATTAGAACGGGGATGAGGTCATATTGAAGAAAGTCGAAATATCTCGACCAGTGAGTGTATCCTGAAGAAGTAAGGACGTATAACTCTTCCGTCAACTATGCCGCAACAAACGTTCAATTTTTAAGGGTTTTGGGTGGGATATTCCGTGAACCAATGAGGATTTTCGGTTGCCCAATAACGACAATTTTGTCTGTACACATGGCCGATTAAATTAAACGTTGGTTCATTGAAAAAAAATTATTCTTTATACAAAATTGGCGTTACTATGTCATACTTGTTGCATATGGTCACAAAATTCATTTCGCCGATCAAAATCATCTTTTGACAGCTCGTAAAGTAAGCATATATTGCAGGGATGGAACTTCTCTCTTCCAACACTTTATGCACAGTAGATCGCGCGACACTAATATTATTAGCCGTATCCGTAATCGTGGAATTAGAATTATCTTGCACTGCTAACACAATGTTCAATTGATCTTCACTTATCGGCTTTCGACCAGATTTTCTCATATCTCCAAGTCCAAATTCCCGAAATTTCGCCTCAACTATGCCTACCATGCTTTGGTTAATCGACCAGGGTGAGTTGCATTAAACAACGCAATCACCTCTTTCACGTTCGCTTAATTTCTTCATATTTCACAAAATAACGGTAAAGTAGTTACTAGATAAACTCACGATGACAATGCTGTCAGTTATCAAAAAAACTAAACACAAGTTGCTAACGTGCAAATAATTAAAATATTTTAAGTACAGGAAGATGAACAAAAAGAAAAGGATTGAAAAGAAAGAATAAAAAATGAAAAAGGCAAGGAAAGAAAATATTCTTCCGGCAGTACAAATTAAAAAAGACATAAGACAATGTGACTAAGAAAACTTTTGTAAGAGTAAACAATAGAAACAAAAAACCAACAGATGTTAGGAATTTTAACATCGGCGATGAACATAGAAAGCAGCGACATAACGAAGGACTAATTGGAAGAAATGTCGACAATCTCTAACCAAGAGGAAAATAGTGCTCTACCAAAAAAATAATAAAATTATTAATAAAGACTAGCGTTTTATATGTGCCAATAATGTATCTGTTGTTAACTTTGCCATAAAGTGTACGAATTGTACCCGAATTTTCCCATTATCGGTGTTCAAAATAATATAATAAACTGTACGTGGAACAAATTATGTGTAAAGTTTTTATGAAAAAATTCTAAATTCTAAACCAAAAAGAGGCTTGATTTCTTTATTTTTAAAGCATTAGTTAAATTCTAATTTAAAATAGTGCGCCAATGACTGGGTCCATGGCAGTGCCAATAATTACTATTTCGTGTCAATAACTACAACCAAACGTATGCCAATAAATAACTGGTGAATGGTGCCAATAACATTTGACGTTTTCGCACAAAATATTTATTTTAAAAAAAAGTTATACGAATGTTTTAAAAACAATATCATTTAGAAAAAGTTTAAAGTCCTTGCTACATAGTGTATAAAAATTATTCAAAAATATTGTTCCACAAGTCACTAATCCATATATAACTGGGGACTTTACCCTATATCGTCTTTTAATAAAGATCAACGGCGCATTATTTTTTAAACAAGTAGCAGTTGGCCGTAACTGACCGGTAATAATTTCAAACACATTGTACTTAAAATTGAATAAAAGTTGAATAACCTAACTTGTTATTTAATAATAGTAATAACATTTTCATTTAATACGTCGTTATAGTCTGATACATTCGAGTGGTTTTAATTTCGTACTTACTAGATTTATTGCGAAGATTTAATTACTATACAACTTACAATACATTCAAAATTTAAGTACATTTTCATTAATAAAATAACTGCTCTTTACCTGAATATTGTACGTACTACAATTTAAAAATAATGTACAGTAGCATTCATTAGTGATTGATACTTCCCATCCACAGCAGTCAATAAGTAAAACAATTAATTTGAAGTATACCCATTAATTTTCTAACTGTATCTACCGCGTTTTAAATTAATATAATTTTCTAAATTAATTTTTTTTAGAACTGCTGTTTTAAGCAAGTAGACAGGAAGTACATATTTAAAGAGATATCTGATTTGACTTCCTTCTCAACCATGCTTGTGGGGTTCATTATGTGCTATATTTTGAATTAATATAGAACATCAACATATGTTCCTAATTGTTAACACATTATATTTAATCACTAAACCTTGAATTGAAACAAAGTTACTGAGCAAATTTTATACCACAAATTTATACATTTCAACACTACGAAATACAACTGCAAATAGACGTCAGTGTTGCATTAGTACTTAACGGTCGTAATGAAAAAGTTCAAAATTCCTGAGCAGATCAATACAATTGGTACAAAATAATAACCATTTCGTAGTATTATTATTTCTGAAAAAATTAATCTAGAACGTGTCATCAGGAAGAGGTTCCGTACATTCGTGATACAATAATCTATCTTCTGATTAATAAAGTAGCCTTAAAATTGTGATAGAATAATAAAATTAAACATTCATTTAGCCAAACCGAATTTGAAAATGTATTGAAAAGTTAAATGGTGACAATTTTTTTTAATTAATGTGTAATTATTAATGCGCATGACCATTAACACACATTTGATTATATTCTTGATTGTCATGTTCAACAGTTTTGGCATAAAATCTGAAATACAGTAAAGAAAAGCGTACATAATTGGCAATAAACCTGTTAATAGGTTTTTTGTTTAAACCTATCGCACATTGAAACAATCATTAGCCATTAGATAAATGTGTGTAATTTTAGTAATACCATTACACAAAAAAAAATGGAACACCTAGTACGTTGTAAACTTTCACCATTATCACTCATAATAAAATACTTATCTTTTTTGGGTTTTTTTTAATGGTGTATTCTAAATTGTACAATCTAAACGTTTCGATAACACTTACAGTCCACGTGTCGAATGTGTCAGCGAACACAGGCGCCAGGAGGCCAAAGGCGCCTTAAAAATGTATATAAATTCAAAATTCGTTATAGGTTGCGATTAAAATAATTCAATATCGCCTTATTTTATTATAACTTATTTATGATCTCAGTAATTATTCTTGTTCTAACATGAATAGTTCGTACAGTCGTGTTAATATCATGTATACAGTGGAATCTTCATATTAAATCGCCGATGGATATATAGCCCCGGGGGCGGGAGCGCGGGCGACGCGGCGGCGGAAATTTGTCCACGCACGAATTTACAAAATGAAGCACAAGCGTTCTAACTCGTTTAGTCTTGTTAAAACATGCATTACTTGCAATCGTCTATGATTGAACAAACATATTATTTCCTTCATTCTCCTTCAGTAAGCAGTACTGCACTAGTGTAGAATTTATGTACCTTGTATTTTTAAAATATTTGTGAGGGAATGTGAATTTAAGAATCTCAAGAACATTAAAGATTAAAGGTAAGCTATTTTGCATTTAAAATAAACATACATACATAACAATAAGCATTTCCCAATAGGGGTAGCGATCATGTTTGCAAAATCTAGAAAAAAAAGTAATAAAAGCGAGATTATTCGAAAATGTTACTTCATACTTTCCTATAATTAAAGCAAAACTAAAGCAAATAACGCAAACAAGACTTTTGTTGATAGAATAATTACATTTATAATTTATTGAATATTTTTATTTAGATGTCTCAAGAAAGAAAGAAAAAGAAACTCTCGGGGCATCAAAATTTAATTAATAAAAAAAGACGCTAAGAAGAACAAGAGAAAAATGCTTCAAGATTAACACAGTATTTTACGAAACAAACGACCAGAACTGACCAAGATTATCCGCCAGATTCAATTCAGGAATCAGTACCCGGTTGCAGTGTAGATGAATTCAAAATACAAAGTCAGCCAGGACCAACTCCCAGTGAAGATAATCTAATCGTTGAAGAAATTACCGGTTTTTGAATCTGGGGACTATACTGAAGAGACAGGTACAGATACAATAAATAAATGTGCATTTGATGACCCAGGGCTTTGGCCGGAACCAATATCTCACATATCTAGGCAAGCTATTATGAAAACGGGTCCTAAACAAATAAAAAACTTTAATTTTCCGCGCGATTTGTTGGGTCGAAAATTTTCTGAAAGTTACTATAAGAGAAACTTAAAAAATGGTGAAGAATGTAATAGAAATTGGTTGATTTACTAAATTCCGAAAAATAATGTTTATTGCTTTTGTTGTAAACTTTTCGAACCTTCTCAGCAAAATAGATTTATTCAGGGATTTAATGACTGGCATCATATAGCAATGTACCTGAACCGCCATGAAAAAACTTCCACTCACTTTACTAACTACAAAAAATGGACAGTGTTGCTTCTATCGTTCAAAAATAAAACTACTGTTGATTATTTACAGCAAACAATATTAGACATTGAAAGTAAACGATGGTATGAAGTAATAAAGCGAATAATTTATGTAATTCAATTTTTATGTAAACAAAATTTAGCACTTCGAGGTAAAAGCAATAATCTTTACAATCGCAACAATGGTAATTTTTTTAAATGTATTGAAATGCTACAAAAGTTTGATCCTATTATATCGGAACACACATGACGTATAAATAGCGATTCTAAATTTCACAAAATGCCAACATATCTATGAGACAAAATCCAAAATGAAATACTTTCCTTAATGGCTTTTAATATTAAAAATCATATTATAAATTTATGTCGACAAAATAAATATTTTTCAATAATATTAGATTGCACTCCGGATGTTTCTCATATTGAGCAAATAAGTGTAATAATTCGTTTCTTTCATTTCAATTTAGCATTAGGATCGACTGAAATACAAGAACATTTTTTAGCATTATATCCAATTTTAGATGTTACTGGGGCTGGATTAACATTTCTTATTGATCTATTAAAAACATTAAATTTAGACATAAATAATATAAGAGGCCAAGGCTATGATAATGGCTCTAACATGCGCGGCAAAAATAGTGGCCTACAAAAAAGAATTTTGGATTTGAACCCGCGAGCTTTTTATGTTCCTTGTGCGAATCACAACCTGAATCTAATTGTAAATGATGCCGCTAATATCAACCATGAAACAATAAATTTTTTTAATATAATACAAAAATTATACAAATTTTTCTCAGCGTCTACTAATCGATGGAATATCTTAATCAAGCATGTTACTAATTTAACTTTAAAGCCCTTATCCGAAACACGCTGGTCAAGTAGAATTGATGCCATAAAGCCTCTCTATAAATATTTACCAGAAGTTTTTGATGCATTATTTGAAATTCGCAATGACCACACAAGAGTCGACGAACAATCTAAATACCAAGCAAAATGTCTGGGAGAAAAAATTTCTACATTTACATTTATTTGCTCCGTTAAAGTGTGGTATGATATTTTAAATCAAGTAAATTTTGTGAGTAAAATGCTTCAATCTCAAATTACTAATTTGCAACTTGCTTTAGATGCATTAAATAAACTAAATACATTTTTAACTAATTATCGATCTGATGCTAGTTTTGCAGAAATTGTTGAAAGTTCCAAATTAATTGCAGAAAAGTTTGACATAGAAACTGAATTTCGTAGTGCGAGGCCATTAAGACGACGTAAAAAATCTACTCAATTTGATTATGAACATGAAGATCAACCTATAGTAAATCCTGAAAATTCATTCAAAGTAAATTTTTATTCCTGTATAATAGATCAAACTTTAATTTCGTTACAAGACAGATTTTCTTTATTAAAAGAACATATGGATTCATTCCAATTTTTATATTCATTAGATAATTTACAAAATAAAGAATAGGTACCTATTATCTTACTGCAAAAAATTACAAGCGAAATTAACTCATGAAAATCAGTCCGATATTGACGCAGATGATTTATGTGAAGAAATTTTACAATGTCAAGTATTTATTACGAATTCAAAAAAAATAATTCAGTATATTTATTCAAATGATTTAGTAAGAGTTTTTCCAAATTTTACTGTAGCAGTCCGTATTCTTTTATCATTACTTGTGTCAGTTGTGTCCGCGGAGCGGTCTTTTTCGAAATTAAAAATCATAAAGTTATTTACGCTCCACAATGGCGCAAAATAGATTATCAGATCTCGCAATAATTTCCGTTTTCTTGTGATTGTAATTTTGTATTTTAAATAAAAAAGTTTACACAGACTATTTCAATCTTTGTGTGTTTTTTATTTCAATGCGTTAAGAATATAACAAAAACAGTCATTTAAATGTCCCTAAACATAAGCCTAAAAATTATAGTATTTCAAATTAATTATTCATTATTTTTTTTATTCATGTCGTATTACTTAAAAATGCTACTAGAGAATTAAAAATTAAAGTGTCCGAACCTATAGTTGTTGGGGCTCTTATCACCTAGGCATGCAAAATATTTATAATATTAGTTTTTGATACAAATGTTTTATATTAATGGGGCGCCGTCAAAAATTGCATGCTCCTGGCGCGCCCCTGCTTACAGTTATCTTCGTCAGTAGTTATATTTGTTAAAAATTGTTAAAGATGTTGTAAACAATTTTGTCAAATTTTGAAAAATTAAAATTAATTAATTTTTCAACTTTGACAAAATTGTTTAAAACGTCTTTAACAATTTTTAACAAATATTACTACTGACGAAGATAACTGTAAGTGTTATCGAAACGTTTAGATTGTACAATTTAGAATACACCATTAAAAAAAAACAAAAAAGATAAGTATTTTACCTAGTACGTTTTCTGATTGGGACTAAAAAAACAAATCAAGTTCATTTTTCTTCGTAACTTAAAATTATACTGTGATTTTCATTTATCATTGACGGTACATTTACTAATATACTTTATATTTTTAGATTTTTGTACTCTTTGACACCTAACCTGTTATTACAAAATAAATTTAAGTTGTTATTTATGAATATTACTAGCTACATCCATTATTATTGTTTGAACTACGTAAAAAATACAGTGAAGTAACTAACATTAATTTAGCTCACAATTTAGAGCATAATAGGTCAATCGCCAACAAGTCAGGAAGTCTGTCCTTGCCAAAGGTGGAAAGTAACATGTCTATTTGTCAAGAAAAAAAAACAAACAAAGAAATGAGAGATAAAAATATAAGCGTTAATTTAAAAACGTTATGATTTCGCCAACAGTGACCTACCTATTCATTAAAAGAAATGTATTGGTTTAAAATTACAACTTGGCTATTAACTGAAACTATACAATCCCCCCACTATAATAAACAGCTTTTCAACTCCGCATGCACTATGTAAATTCTTATTCTAACGAAATTACAAATGCAATTGGGTCGTGTCACTTCGTTCACTGTAACTATTTTGAAATAAGGCATAATAATGTATAGAGGACTAAATTGACATAATGCAACTACAGCTTTTAACAAACGTATTTAAAACGTTGCAAAAAATTATTAAATTTTACGTTCAGTGTAATTGCAATAACTGTAGTGATTAATAAATCCCAAAATAAAATTATTACGCATTACAGGTAAAATGCATGAAGATACAGACAATTTTTAAACTACTTTTTTATACGGAGTGTCAGAAGCTATAGCGCGCTATGTAGGATTGGATATTAAGTACATATCCAAATTAGCAAAAAATGTTTGGTAATTTGTTTTCGATTTCGCCTTACTTAATGGATTGTCTGTGGATTTCATAAGAGGTGTATTGTGTGTTGTTGATTGACGCTTTTTGTTTAATACCATCTTACATGTGTTAGGCCGTCTCTACGCGTCATCTCGGGTTAAAGCTGTTTTTCGATTTCTACAGCTTCTCTTGGTTAAGATGAAATTGTGATGTTTTTCCATATTACTAATCGATGTTCTTCCAGTGTGTAGGTAGCACACTACGAAAATTTGATGAATACATTGAAAATATTCCGATTGAAATTGTTGTCGAAATAGCAAAAGTCAATTACTGAAGGTTATTATATAATAAGGGTTATTTGAGAATGGTTTGTGTTTCTTTGTTTTGTAAGAAATTTATGTAGGTTTTTAACTGAGGGCGGCCCCCAACCAGATGTTTAAGTTGCAGGCAGAGAAAACTGCTTTTATCGAAGGGCAAGACAAATCACTAAATATGTTTATGAAAGCGGTTTGGAAATAAACATGTCACTATTATACAAGAAATTACACCGCGGTCAAAGCATGGGTTGTTCAGGGATTGAAATGTGATATTTGAAATACAGGGTTTCTACGGCTGATTGCACATGTTAATTAGAAATAATGTTTCTTTATATAATTAAAGTCAAAAGCGTTCACACGAAATAGTTTTATTGCTTTTGTTAGTTGATATAGAAAATAGTGGGTGAGGAAGAATAAAACGGTTTTGTTGGTCTTAGAAAGGGGAGTCTGATTAGAATTTTCAAAGCGTGCGGGAGTAGATTTGAGATCGATTCGTGTTTGTTTAAATTAGATCTTCTTTTCGTCGTTCTGTGTTAATCGATAAATCCGAGTATTTAAACATTTGTGCTGGTGAAAGCTTAAAAGGATAACCTGCATTGATAATGTAAGTAAAAGACAAGATTTTACGGTTTGGGAAATTACACAGAAAAGGTCATTCTACCTACTCATTTAAATTGTTCAAGCCAAACTGAGGCCCGGACCTGCAAAACTGTTGTGTTCATTGTATTTGCGCAAACATAGCGAAGCACGCTCTCTTTTCTCTCTTTATGTGTTCTATTTTGTGTATTGATGATTCCAACCTGTATTTATAATGATAAAACCACAAACGATCATAGGTATAAAATCAGAAAAGCAGATCCAAATGATCTATATCTATACAAACGTCCCTTTTGTTACCGTTATATGCCTATATGTCTATATTTTTGTGTTTTGGTTTATGCCTAAGAGGAATTGAGAGCGTTATTATCTTGCATTTGTAATAATACGTACTAATCATGTGGGTGCATCGGTGTTGCAGGACTTTATGTCAGAGGTTATACTCGAATGGTTTTCTGTGTAATCCCTTATATCATTCATTGTTACTGTACATGTGTATCATTTATTGTGCTCGTATCCACAATTTTTATGTGTAACGTACTTGCCCTCTTTCATTTGTGTCTACTTAAATAATCTGTAACCTGTTTAATTTTCTGTTGTTATTTTTTTATGTAGGTTGAATTTGTAATATGTATTACTAGAGTGCTTAATGTATTTTGTTGTTAATAACCGTCCTGATTGGTTAAACCAAAGGGCCACATGATCGGGATTACACTTTTCCTTTTCCTTTTTTAGATTGATTGACGATTTTTTATTGTGGATACCATTACACTGTTTATATTTATTGCCTTTATGTGTAGTTATTGAAATTGCCTTGCATTTTATTTTGGGAATATTTAAATGTTGTAAGGTACGCCTTTTAACTTGATTTAATGATGTCCTTTGTTTTTTGTGTTCTGTTTATGTCCGGTTGTCCCACACCCTGTATAATGCTTTATATGTAATTATTTAACTAAAAGCAGACAGGAATTGGTTCCAAAAGGATCCCCTGTTTGTTATTTATTACTTGTTTATTTTGCTTTAATTTGAATACCATTTATAGACCTGATTTTATGTTTATTTGTGACTAAACGTCGTTTTAGGCAATGTGATAGACTTTGTACGCCTTTAATACCTATAGAGTAGTGTTGATACATGTTTAATCCTTTGATTGCTTTGATTACTTGTGTTATCTGATCTTTGTTTTTCTTTGTGTGATTATTATCGGAATAAAGGGAGTTTTCTTGGTGATTCTTTTTCTCCCGATGTAAATAGGATGACGAGCGAATCACCAGGTAGCGCAACTCGTTTATCTCAATTACAGTTTTGTTTCATTTAATTACCTGCCACCTTATGCAACAAATTAACCTTATCCGACCCTATCTCCTGCGCATTACACAACGTAGGTTATTTGTCCCTAGATGATCACTGTTTTTTTTATCAGGTTAGAATTTTGCGAGTTCTAGATCAGATTTGTAAATCAACCCTGATTATTTAATCACGGCCAGTAAGGGAGATTTAAGCTATTAATTGGAGTAAGCCTAACATTAGCCGACGTAGCATCATTCTCAGTGACATCAATTTAAGCAATTAATAAAAGCATCTTATCAGTCAAATTAAGATGCATCCTTTAGCTATTGTTTTGTCTCTTGAATTTGCATTAGTGCGAACAAGTACAAATTACACGTTTCAAGATAGGGTACGTCTGGGTTACGACAGAGTGGTGCCGGTGACCAGGATAAGGTTTTTGTTGCATTTAGGGGCGTGGTTGATTTCTTTTTCATTTTATTCACTGCAAATTCCCATTTTAATTAATTAAAAAAAAAAAAAAAAAAAAAGGGAAAGGGTGAAAAAAAAATAGGAGGCTGAATTGTCGACATTTGAATAAATCAATGTAGGGTTTGCTATTGAGCCAGTAATAATTTATTGAAAAGCAATTATGGAGGTGAAGGGGGGTGTATGTCTATTATGAAGGGCAAGGAGGGAAAACAATGTCCGCATACAAGTAAAACAAATAAATAATTTTTTTTTCTTTTTCCCTCAAATTGCAGTTAATCTAGAAGGCGCTCTCTTCTTGATTATTAAAGCACAATATTTGATTGAGGACAGTCCTATGGTCCTATAGGCTTTAGTACTAAATTTTAGCGTATTACACCACCATATTATTGGTGCCAAGTCTTGCTGTTGACAATCGATACTGGTTATGTAACGTATTTTGGGAAGGGTGAATGTTTATTTATGGTAATCCGCAAAGACCTCATAGGTACAAGTGCCTAACGCCGCCTATTGTGTGTCAAGGAGAGCCGAAGTATGTACTCGTTGGGATATAATATATAAATACTAACCATGTGTATGTAAGGCCGAACTGCGTTACCTTCCAGTTTGCTAATTGTCGTTACAGCTCGTGGTTATGTAACACATTTTGGGGGAGGGTGAATGTGTATTTATGGTGAACCGCAAAGACCTCATAGGTACAAGTGCCTAACGCCGCCTATTGTGTGTCAAGGGACGCCAAAGTATGTTATCGTTGATATATAATATGTAAATACTATTTTTTTTATGTACTGCTGAAAGGTGAACCGCTAAGACCTCATAGGTACAAGTGCATTATGCCGCCTATTGTGTGTCAAGGAACGACAAGCTATACTATCGTTGATATATAATATGTAAATACAATTTGTATGTACGGCTGAAATGTGTTACCTTCCACTTTGCTAATTGTAGGTACCTGTCGCTTAAGATGGTGTGGTGTCATACCTATTATGTGTATTGGCAGATAACTATGTTTTTTTTGTTGGTTTGATCATTCAGAGGTCAGCAACCTTCGAAGATTTTATTTATTATGACATTTTTAATTTTTTTTTTGACCCAATAAAAAGTATGAATTGTTAAACGACAGTTCTGATTTAATGGAATTGGTAGTGTTGTCACTAAGCAATAAATTATTAGTAGTTGATCGCCTCCTTTTTGCTCAAATTTGCAATGGTACTATTTTAATAAGCAGTAATACCTGTCGAACGACGGGTTAGTCACAAGAATTTTTTTATTTATTATTTTTATTTATTTATTTTTTTTTTTTTGTTCTGCTCAGCGAAGCAACTCTGTGCTTTCAGGGTAATACTATTAAGGACGGTTTAAAGGGGCGTACCTGTAACTAAGATAATACTAATTTTTGTTTGTTTATGAGAATAATTATGGACCAAATGGAAGCTCTTGTAGTGGAGATGGACGCCACCCGTCAAGATGCCCCTGATGGACATAACCAGATGGCAGGATCCGGAGATGGCAGCCAGAAGGACGCCGAAATGGAGGGTCTCAAGGAGGTTGTACGAAATCAGGGAAGATTGCTGGAAACACTCCTCCAACAGAGCGCGATGATGCAAAGGACCATCGAAAAGCTTATTGCGGCACCCGGAACCGGAAGTCCAAATAGTGCACAGGGTTCGGGCCTATCCGCGCACAAAGGACCATCATCGGATCTGTATGAAGGTCAGTCACTTAGTGTTAGAAATATTAACTCTGCACGGTTTATGACTTCCACCCCGCGTAAAGTGAACGGAGATGGCAATACACTCCCTGATCATGAACAATCGTCTCAAATCGCTGATGTTAGCTTTTCAGGTGCTGAATGTCGCAATATCCTGTTGGCGCTATCTAGCAAAACTAGGTCCCCTTTAAAATTGGAGAAGCCCATTTTTCGCGGTAACCATGCGGTGCATCCCGTGCTTTTCTTGCGTAAATTTGAGCAGTTTGCGGAAGCCTATCACTTGTCGGGTGAGGATTACTTGCGAGCGGTGCAAACGTGTTTAGAAGCCGGTGCACAAAGTTGGGCGTTGATAAACGAGGTCGATTGCCGAGATTACGGTTCGTTTAGGAAGAACTTTTTGGCGTATTTTGGTCTCCCGAAAAGCAGGTTGTTGAACGCAATAAACTATACAACATGCGTTATCACCCGGACGGCAGACTGTCTCTTGCCGAGTATTTTCTTAAACAAATTAATGACTATCGCCTTTTTGACCCTCCCATCGCAGAGGAAGTTATTCTGTATGAAATTATGCGTCAATATCCTACTGCCACCCAATCGTTATGGGGAGTCTGTTCAGACCGGAGTTTGAATGGCGCTCTTTCCTTTTTAGAAAGGTTATCGGCTATTGAAGCAAGGAAACCGAGAAATGAGGTTGGGAGAGTGCAGGCAGTCAATACTACTGGTGGAGTACCGGCATCGTTGCCGCCTTTCAACGTACCCCCGCCATATTGGATCCCTGATGCGACGCATTCTCGCTCTTCGGGAAACGACCCTTGGGGAAACTAAAGTGGGATGGTTTCTCTTACGCCCCAAATTTTACTCCCACTAAAGGTAGCGCCAAGCCTAGATGCCCGCTTATTACATTTGTAAAACCAGGTTTCAAAAATAGTAAGAGTTCTAGCAGTTCTCAAACTCCCAGCCTAAATTTTAATTCTGTGCTACGCGTAGGCCCTCCATGTGACCCTCGGGAATTAAATGTATTGTATTCGAAGGGTGTCAAACTAATTCAGGGGTGCGGGTGGAAATTTGGGACCGGGTTGGGAGCCAACAACAAGGGTATTAGGAACCCATTACAGTTGGTCCGATGGGATTCAAGTGCCCCTGCACAGGAATCCGAATTTTTGTCTTACGCGTCGGTAGTGCCTCTCTCTACATTACAAAACAGCGGTAGTCCAACAGACCTAACCAAAGTTCGGCCATTGCCCCATATTTGTATCAAGTGTTGTAATATCTCCCTATTGAGTCTGTTAGATTCGGGAAGCGAGGTTACTTGCATCAGTGAGGAGTGCTATTTCAACATTAGTCAGTGGGAAAAATTCTCTAGACTTCCGGTAACGGGTATACAGCTGCGAGGAGCGGTGGGACAAAGGAGTGCTAGGGTCAGGTACCAGGTGTGGATCCCCTTTTCAATTGAGAATATCCCCGTTACGTTTGAACATTCTTTTCTGGTTATTAAAGGTTTAATCCGGCCCGTCATACTGGGGATAGATTGGCTGTATTCTGTATCGGGGAGGATAGATTTTGTGGATGATGTCCTAACCGTCCTCAATGACGGAACAGAATATTCTATCCGTTTCAATATCACTGACCAGTGCGTCGATCCAACGATCACGGACCCTGTATCGCTTTCCAAACGGCGTCACGTTGCTCCGAGCCTAGCAAGGTCATGTTGGATGTTACGAAGGAAATGGAAGAAAAGATAAAAAAAAACATTCCCAATATAGACCCTAGTCAGCGTCAGCAATTCAAGGTTTTACTCGAGGAGTATAGACAACTCTTTAGCGATATCCCGAGTCGTACCAACAAATATACGCATGTTATTAAGCTGCACGACACCACCCCATTTTTGCGTCGACCGTATCCTATACCCTTTTGTTTGAGAGCATCGGTGGAGGAGGAAATTAATCGCATGTTAAGGTTGGGTGTCATCAAAAGAGAGGCGACGGAATATGCCAGTCCCATGACTGTTGTCAAGAAGAAAGACGGGAGTGTTCGCATATGTTTGGACGCGCGGTTTTTGAATTCGCGAATGGTCTCGGATTATGAGTCTCCGGTACCACCCGAGGAAATTTTAACGTCTTTTTCTAGAGTCCGATACATAACAACCATAGATTTAACCGCTTCTTATTGGCAGATCCCTTTAAGCGAAGACAATAAGCAATATACGGGATTTTTGTTTAACGGGAGGTCTTACACTTATCAAGTCCTACCTTTTGGTTTAAAAACGGCTGTCGGTTCTTTCTCGCGAGCTATAGATGTGATTATCGGGCCCGAATTACGCCAGTTTGTATTTAATTACGTTGATGATCTTTTGGTCGTCTCTGAAACATTTTGTGACCATGTACAACATCTTAGGAAACTTTTTGCGCGATTTAAGGAGGCTAATATAACCATAAACGTTAGGAAAACCGATTTTTTTGTTGCCAGAGGTAAAGTTTTTGGGGCACATTATAACTACTAGGGGCGTTAAATCTGATCCTGAAAAATTGTCTTCGATACAACAGTTCCCTAGGCCAAGAAATGTGAAACAATTGAGAGCTTTTATTGGGTTGTGTAGCTATTATCGTCGATTTGTCCAACGTTACAGTTACCTCATTGCGCCTTTGTTGAGGTTACTCCAGAAGAGGGTTAAATGGTATTGGGGAGAGGCGGAACAGCAAAGGTTTGAACAAACCAAAAGGTTATTTTTGAGTACCGTCATGCTATCTTTCCCGGATTTTTCGAAACCCTTCTACCTACAGGCGGACAGTTCCGAGTTGGCTGTCGGGGTTGAATTGTATCAACTTAGCAAGGAGGGCGAACATCAGGTTATAGGGTTTGCTAGTCGCGTCCTTCACGGGCCCGAATTGCTATATACGGTCACCGAAAAGGAATTGTTGGCTATTATTTTCGGATTAAAGAAATACCATACGCTAGTTTTGGGCTATCGTGTTGTAATTCGCACTGATCATTATTCGTTGAAATTTCTTCACCATTGTCGGCTTCTAAACGATCGCCTAACGCGATGGTCGCTATATTTATCGCAGTACGATTATACGATCGAACACATCAAGGGGCGTGACAACGTAGTGGCGGACACTCTATCTCGATTTACGGAGGGTTTGTCGGACGCCCACTTAGTACATAACGAGGCGAAAAACCCGATAGTAGCTCACACTCGTGTTACTAGTCTATTGTGCGCCTTTGAAAGAGAGTTTTCCAAGGATATTTGTAAACAGCTCGGGAATATATCTAAACTGCAGAAGGAGGATTACTTTTTGGTTTCTTTATATCAATTCTATACCGGGGTCCCTGTCGTATTAGACAAAACCCAAAACAGGTTGGTTAATGATTTTCAGTTGATCGGCGACATTTTACTGTATAAGGATGCTTCGGGAAGTTGCCGAATAGCATTGCCCGCGGTTCTAGTCACTGATGTGATTCGGTCTTTGCATCAATATTACGGCCACTTTAGCACCTCCAAGTTATGCGCCCTCTTAAAGCGGTGGTTTTATTTTCGTAAATTCCGAACAACCATTTTCAGGGTCATCCAAAGTTGTGATTTGTGTCAGAAGACTAAATCCCTAATAGGACGTTAACTGGGCCGCTTCAGGTAATTTCAGCCGCGGCTCCGGGTGATTTGGTGTTTGTAGATTATTATGGACCGTTGCCAGAAGGAAGGGCAAAGTTGCTTATATTTTTGTGGTAATTGACTGTTTTCCAAGTTTTACGGCTCTACCCAGTACGCAGGGCTACTGCAAGGATCTCCGTAAAGTGCATACTCCAAGACTACATCAGGTATATTCCTATTAAGACTATTTTATCGGACCACGGAACCCAGTTTACGGCGGCGTACTGGCAAAAATCGCTTAAAAGCAATGGTATTCGTGTTACTTTTTCTTCCATACGACATCCCGCATCTAATCCGGCGGAGCGGGTTATGAGGGAGCTAAGCAGGTTGTTTAGGGTCTATTGTCAAAATGCACACGCTAGTTGGGCTAATCACGTGAAAGATATAGAGTGTTTATTTAATATCATCCCCCATTTAAGCACGGGCTACCCCCCCCTTTCGACATTGTAAATATCCCGCGCCCGAGGGACCATTTCGCCACTTGCCTGGGGAAAATGTTGCCTATCTCCACCACTGAATCGCAGGCTGTGATTTGGAGTAAAGTCAGAGAGAACTTGGACAGAAGTGCAAGAGAGCGCGTCAGAGGTTTCAAACACCAAGGTGACCGACTGTGTATCGACGACTACGTTTTGCTTAAGGAAAGCAATATTTCGGACGCCTCGAAGAAACAAATATCCAAGTTTCTCCCCTTATATTCTGGACCCTTCCGTATTATAGCCAAACCCTACCCGAACGTGTACCGTTTGTTGGATGAAGAGGCGGACTCTATAAAGGGAAATTATAATATCGCTAACCTGAAGTTTTATCATAGGCCCGAATCCTAGGAATATCGACGGCTGTGCCCTAGGCACTTGCTCGTCCACAAATAAGTGGAAACCTGGTTGTATACACCCATTATTTTTCTTTTCTATTTTATTTAATATTGTTTTTTTCTCTGATATTATTTATGCATGGGTCATTTATCATAATTTCTCATGGTTTACTGAGCATGTCGTCTAATAGACGTTTGGATTGCTTAGTTAATATGTTTACTAATTACGCTTTGTTGTAGTGCAAAGGAAAATAGTTCGTGGCGAAGGATAACGAAGACCACGATTCGAAACGAAGGATGTTGAAAACTCTCCGAATGTTCACGAACAAACATCGTCAAGCTTTCAAAGGGGCGTTCTGTAGGTAGCACACTACGAAAATTTGATGAATACATTGAAAATATTCCGATTGAAATTGTTGTCGAAATAGCAAAAGTCAATTACTGAAGGTTATTATATAATAAGGGTTATTTGAGAATGGTTTGTGTTTCTTTGTTTTGTAAGAAATTTATGTAGGTTTTTTAACTGAGGGCGGCCCCCCAACCAGATGTTTAAGTTGCAGGCAGAGAAAACTGCTTTTATCGAAGGGCAAGACAAATCACTAAATATGTTTATGAAAGCGGTTTGGAAATAAACATGTCACTATTATACAAGAAATTACACCGCGGTCAAAGCATGGGTTGTTCAGGGATTGAAATGTGATATTTGAAATACAGGGTTTCTACGGCTGATTGCACATGTTAATTAGAAATAATGTTTCTTTATATAATTAAAGTCAAAAGCGTTCACACGAAATAGTTTTATTGCTTTTGTTAGTTGATATAGAAAATAGTGGGTGAGGGAAGAATAAAAACGGTTTTGTTGGTCTTAGAAAGGGGAGTCTGATTAGAATTTTCAAAGCGTGCGGGAGTAGATTTGAGATCGATTCGTGTTTGTTTAAATTAGATCTTCTTTTCGTCGTTCTGTGTTAATCGATAAATCCGAGTATTTAAACATTTGTGCTGGTGAAAGCTTAAAAGGATAACCTGCATTGATAATGTAAGTAAAAGACAAGATTTTACGGTTTGGGAAATTACACAGAAAAGGTCATTCTACCTACTCATTTAAATTGTTCAAGCCAAACTGAGGACCGGACCTGCAAAACTGTTGTGTTCATTGTATTTGCGCAAACATAGCGAAGCACGCTCTCTTTTCTCTCTTTATGTGTTCTATTTTGTGTATTGATGATTCCAACCTGTATTTATAATGATAAAACCACAAACGATCATAGGTATAAAATCAGAAAAGCTGATCCAAATGATCTATATCTATACAAACGTCCCTTTTGTTACCGTTATATGCCTATATGTCTATATTTTTGTGTTTTGGTTTATGCCTAAGAGGAATTGAGAGCGTTATTATCTTGCATTTGTAATAATACGTACTAATCATGTGGGTGCATCGGTGTTGCAGGACTTTATGTCAGAGGTTATACTCCGAATGGTTTTTCTGTGTAATCCCTTATATCATTCATTGTTACTGTACATGTGTATCATTTATTGTGCTCGTATCCACAATTTTTTATGTGTAACGTACTTGCCCTCTTTCATTTGTGTCTACTTAAATAATCTGTAACCTGTTTAATTTTCTGTTGTTATTTTCTTTATGTAGGTTGAATTTGTAATATGTATTACTAGAGTGCTTAATGTATTTTGTTGTTAATAACCGTCCTGATTGGTTAAACCAAAGGGCCACATGATCGGGATTACACTTTTCCTTTTCCTTTTTTAGATTGATTGACGATCTTTTATTGTGGATACGATTACACTGTTTATATTTATTGCCTTTATGTGTAGTTATTGAAATTGCCTTGCATTTTATTTTGGGAATATTTAAATGTTGTAAGGTACGCCTTTTTAACTTGATTTAATGATGTCCTTTGTTTTTTTTGTGTTCTGTTTATGTCCGGTTGTCCCACACCCTGTATAATGCTTTATATGTAATTATTTAACTAAAAGCAGACAGGAATTGGTTCCAAAAGGATCCCCTGTTTGTTATTTATTACTTGTTTATTTTTGCTTTAATTTGAATACCATTTATAGACCTGATTTTATGTTTATTTGTGACTAAACGTCGTTTTAGGCAATGTGATAGACTTTGTACGCCTTTAATACCTATAGAGTAGTGTTGATACATGTTTAATCCTTTGATTGCTTTGATTACTTGTGTTATCTGATCTTTGTTTTTCTTTGTGTGATTATTATCGGAATAAAGGGAGTTTTCTTGGTGATTCTTTTCTCCCGATGTAAATAGGATGACGAGCGAATCACCAGGTAGCGCAACTCGTTTATCTCAATTACAGTTTTGTTTCATTTAATTACCTGCCACCTTATGCAACAAATTAACCTTATCCGACCCTATCTCCTGCGCATTACACAACGTAGGTTATTTGTCCCTAGACGATCACTTTTTTTTATCAGGTTAGAATTTTGCGAGTTCTAGATCAGATTTGTAAATCAACCCTGATTATTTAATCACGGCCAGTAAGGGAGATTTAAGCTATTAATTGGAGTAAGCCTAACATTAGCCGACGTAGCATCATTCTCAGTGACATCAATTTAAGCAATTAATAAAAGCATCTTATCAGTCAAATTAAGATGCATCCTTTAGCTATTGTTTTGTCTCTTGAATTTGCATTAGTGCGAACAAGTACAAATTACACGTTTCAAGATAGGGTACGTCTGGGTTACGACAAGTGTAGCACTGATTCGTCTGTTTGTTTGACCTATGTACGTTCTCCACATGGAATCTTGTATATGAGTTCATCTCCTAGGTTGATTTTGGTTTTCAAGTTAGGCAATAATTAAAACAAAGTACCATCCACAAGAAGACCTTCTCAGCCTAACGGAACACTGCATAAAAAACATTTACTTCATCTATACAGGGTGTTTCAAAAAACGTTCCACTAATTTCTAGGGTAAATAGAATATTAAAAAATAGCGTTAGTTTGGTTAATAAACATGTGTCCGAAAATGCCTCCTTAAGAAGATAAGGCCCTGGAAAAGTACCGCCAAAAATCCTTTATTTTTATGTCCAAACTTTTTTTATGGGGATATTTTCAATTTTTTGGGCAAAAATAGTATCTTTTAAACAATTTGCCACAAAAAAAGATACTCTTGTTGAAAGTTTTGGAGTTATTTGAGGTTTGAGCTGGCCGAATTAATAAATTATGTTAAAATGAAACAATTAATAATTTTCCTCCGCGAGAACGAACTACCTCTGAGAATAATGATTGTTTCAGAAAAAAACTTGTAGGTAGCGGACCGCGAAAATTTTATTATTATAATAAACAAGTTCAAATCGCAATTGTTACCGCGATAGAAGGGTTAACAGTGTTTGATATATTTTATTATATATTAAGTCGTAATTTGATATTCGTTTCTGGATATTTTATTTTCTGTATTTTCGGTAGTTAGTTTTGAAATCGGGGGAAAAGGGAGTTACAGTTAGTGTCGACGGAGCCAGGCCGAGGGGGTTAATTAAATACCTTCATTGTAAACAATTGGTCTTTAAAATATTTCTTGCGTGTACATTTTCTTTTGAGTGTTAGTTTTAATGTGTTTTTCAAATATTAATCAATAAATAACAGTAACCCTTTTTGAAGTTAAATCGCATATGTTGAAGATTCGTGTCTGTGATCAATTAAAAGGAATTCAAGTGTAAGTACAAGCCTCTATAACGTATTAAAAATCGAGAATTGCCTTGCAAAGGTATCTCATTCGCACGCGGGCTCATTTAGCTGAAATCTGCTAAAATAAGAGACAGTACAGGGCTCCCTCACTCTTCTATTTGTGTAAATTAGCATTGTTGGTTGTTGTTTATATTTATATTTGTGTAGAGGTGGACGTGGAGAACGGGTACAGGATAATCCTTGGTTACTAATTGTAATGGACATTTGCCAAGTGGTTACATACTCCCGGGCCCAGATGACCATTAAACACCTCGAATTTTATTTTTATTGTTGTATAGATGAATGTGTGACCTGAGAAAGGGGCGCTTTATTTTTCTAACGCACTCAACCCTATATATCGGTCACGATGTTATGATCTATTTATAACACCCTTGTAAGGCTTTGTTTATTGAGTTTTTTTGTAGCAGTTTGTTAAGTAGAATTGTTTACCTGTGAACTAATTTATCTTTATATGTATTTATTGTAACTGTACCTATGTATTTTGTGCTTTAGTAGTCACTAAACAATTGTGTACGTGTAAATTTCTTGTCTATTTTCTTTTGTCTTTGCCTTTACCTTATTATCACCTGTGCAATTTTACTGTTGTTGCATTTTATGTGTATGAGTGGTTTTAAAGGGCCACATGTTTGATGATTTATGACACAATTGTGGGTGTGACTACATGGTTTTTTTATTGTGTTTATGTGTAACTAAACTGTTTTGTTATCTACTTTTCTCTTAATGTTATAATTTTGTAAGCACTTTAACCTGAATTAATGGTGTTTTGATATATATTTAACTCTTTCATTGTTTTTTCTTTGTCATTTTATTTATTAATGTACTTGTGCAATTATTTATGAACAAAGTGGATTTTATTGGTGGTTCTTTCCCACAATAGTCCATTAACGGGTTAAACCACCATTGCGAAAAGCTCGTTAGTTTTAATTTGAGTAGTTTCATTGTTTACCTGCCCCACATGATGCAACACTTACCTCTTCCAGCCTATCTCAGTCAAATAGCACAACGTAACTACCATTAGACGACCACTTCGTTTGATCAGATTTGAGGTTTGCGAGTAATTAAATATTAGACTTGCAAATAAATTCTAATCTTTTAATTATTGTCAGGAAAGTCCATGTAAGGCAAGCAATTAATTTGAGTAATAGTAATACTATTGCCGGTAAAGTCAAGACAAATCACATAGCGATTGTTTTGTTCTTAGATGTGCATTATTGCGAATCAGTTCAAATTACACTTTTCAAGATAGGGTACCAGGGGGACGCTACAAACCATGAGGTAAAAATATTGTAAATTATTTAGAACTTAAAAAAGGTTTTAATTGTATGACACGAACAGACAAAGGAAATAATTTTAAAAAAACAACGAATAACACAAATATAAATTATTAAATATTCGAAATGCCCACCATTTTCACGTCATAAACGTTTTTCTAGTGAAAACATAATCCTTTGGAGTGGCCGTGGATCTTGAATTAACATTCTTAAATTATTTTCAACGCTCGCTTGAAGTTCTTCAACAGAATTTATTTCGCTTGAATATACTTTATCTTTAACTAAACTCCACACATCGAAATGCAAGGGATTTAGGTCAGGGGACCTTGGTGGCCAGTGGATAGGAGCATCAGCACCTCGACCAATCCAACGGTTTGGAAAATGTTCGTTGAGCCATCTTCTAGCTTTTCTATTGAAATGAGGTGGAGCACCATCATGAATAAAATAATATTTCTTCGTTGATCAAGAGACAAATCTTCTAATAGCGGAAATAAACGATTATCCAAAAATTCATAGCAAACATCACCATTTAAATTTCCATCAAGAATATGGTATGCAACGAGGCGGTTGCCTAATGAAGCAGCCCATACATTCAACTTAAAATTATGTTGATAATGCGTTCCATGTTTAACCTTTGGATTTTCCTCTGTCCAGAAGTGACTGTTACGACTATTAAACATACCTTGTCTAGTAGAAGTTGATTCATCGGTGAAAAGAATATTTTGTACAAAATCAGGGTTCTGTCTCATTCTTTCTTGTAATAATTCGCAAAAGTCTCTTCTCAAAAAAAGATCTTCAGCCAATAATTCTTGTACTTGCCTGTAGTGAAACGGGAGCAATAATTGTTCTTTTAATGCACGATGTACACTCAAAACACTTCTTCTGTTTGAGAAATTCTTGCCACTCGTGGTCCACCAGAATTAACCTTTATTGGTTTAAAGGTTCCAGCCTCACGGCACCGCCTCACTAAATTAAAAAAAATGTTGTTGAATCCGGAACACTTCTTGGAAATTTTTCCTCGTATCTTCTTTTCGCTGCTTTAGCATTACCATCACATTCCCCTAATGTGAACAACATATCGGTATAGTCACTTTAAAAGCGTTATTACTTGTTAAACAACAATGTGTCAAACGAATCTGTCAAACAAAAAAAACCGCAAGTCTGCAATCTAAGCCTACTTAATTCAA
This sequence comes from Vesta saturnalis, assembly GCA_036346205.1. Lineage (NCBI taxonomy): Eukaryota > Metazoa > Arthropoda > Insecta > Coleoptera > Lampyridae > Vesta > Vesta saturnalis. The sequence goes on from JARFJB010000001.1 coordinate 2,098,426, forward strand.
GTAAATCAAATTAACTCAATATTTCTTTTATTTTCTTATTTTACGTAAAACATGTTAAAACCTCAAATAACTCCAAAACCAGTAATTTTGTTGACTTTCAACAACAGTACCTTTTTTTGGGGGCAAAATAAGTAGCACCCCCTTTAGCGACGCTCCTGTACGAAATATTAAAAATTTGTCAACACTATCTTTTATGGCCTAATCAAAAGTATTTGTGATCTAAGTTTCATCCGGATATCTTAAACCGTTTCAGGTCCTGCTATGCACGAGGGAATGTAAGCATTGACTAAGGTCATATCAAGAATATTGGTGAAGATAGGGAAGCACCATTTTTTAGCTTTTATTTTTACCCTGTATTTGTTGATAAACCAGTCCATTCTATCAACTCCACCCATCCACTTATTGTAGGTGGTGATGCATTTTGGCTGAAGAACCTTTACCTTCTCTTTTCCAAGTTTAGACCACCGAGTAACTGTTGACTGTGGTTTGATTGCTTCGTGGTTAGACAAACCTTTTACATTGTTATTACATGGAAAGATAACAATGTAAAAGGTTTGTCTAACCACGAAGCAATCAAACATGTTATTACATGGAAAGATAACAATGTAAAAGGTTTGTCTAACCACGAAGCAATCAAACCACAGTCAACAGTTACTCGGTGGTCTAAACTTGGAAAAGAGAAGGTAAAGAAAGGTTCTTCAGCCAAAATAGCAAATAATTATTCTAAGTTTTTGTTATGAACGAATAAGTTCAAAGATAAATATGTAATTAAAAATTATTATTAATTTTATTAAATACTTAAATAAAAAGTTTATCTCGGTAGGATTTGAACCTACGACCTGTACTTTGCTAGAGTACTCTAGCAAAGTACAGGTCAGGTTCAAATCTACTCGAGGTAAACTTTATTATGTATTTTATTTATGTATTTAATAAAATTAATAATAATTTTAATAGCAAATAGTTTGTTCTTTTCATCAAATCGATAAGTCACTTACACCACGTTCTACTTTTTTCATTTCTTTGTCGGACTTTATAGGACAAGAATTCATTCCATTGTAGCGGACCGTCCCAGTAGCACAAACATTTTTTTCTGACAAGTAGTTCATCAAGTCAAAGCTTGTAAAAAGTTATCAAAATAAAAAACATGATTTTCTAGAGTCTCAGATACAGAGACTTTGGACAGCACAACGGATGAACCCACAGAGGTCGTTTCAGCATTCTCTCTCTGCACTTTTTTGCCTTCATAAATATCGGTATGAAAACAGTATCCTGTCTCCCCACAGCAGAGTAACCACTGCTTGAAGCCAAACCGTATAGACTTTCCACGGATAAATTGCTTCAGGAAATGGTGACCGTAGTATCGAACCATTTGTTCATCAATGTTTAAATTTGTAGAAAATACCCCAAATTTCACAAAGTTACTATTTAGCTTTTTGGGATTAGTAGGTATTTGGGAATTGTCGTTGAAGTGAAGATTACGTTCTATTTCTACAAATCTGTGCTTTGAAAAACACTTCCTCACACAATCAATGGATATATCCTCATCCTCGCTCCAATATAATTGCTCTTGAGGAAGAGAGTGGTACCCTGTGAAAAGAAGGAACCCAATAAACTTCTTTAGGCACTCATTTGAGAAAGTAAATGTGTGGCGGTTATTCTGTGCAGCATAAATTAGACTTTGTCTTACTATGTAATCACACACAGAGTCTAAAAATTCTGAGTCATTTAGTAGAGATTCTAGCTGGTTTAGAGATAAAAACTGCCGCTCGGCCATGTCTGCAATCGTAATAAACAATGTAACATGCACCTAATCAAAATACGTTGGATGTGCCATGATCCCCAAATGGGTATCACTCTTCAAACAACCGTAACTGGTAAATGACAATTGAATTGAGGTTACCGACCATGTGTACATGTTAGGGGAATACTAATAAACATAATATATTGAGCTAAATTGATAGAAACATACCTAAGCATAATACAAAAATTAGCAAAAAAGTCATACTTATAAAAGTAAGCAACATACTTACCTGACAACATGAACTAATCAAAAAACTACAACATAAAGGCATCAAACTTCTAATGTGCATCAGCATAACGTCAAACAGTCTAATAGTGTCTGAAAACAGGAGTTACGTGCCTATAAGTAAGTGTTGCCAACCCATACTCTTTGAAACACAAAATCCCCAAACGGGGCTCATGGCAGGCAATGGGTGAACAAACACTGTAATGCTTAATTAGATTGTTGCACCAAGTCACGTCTTATACTCATCAACTTTTACAAATTGTCACGTAGTCTCAAATACATTTAAATACATACAAACTCTGTCTACCAGAAGTTTATTACTACCGACCGGTACAGTAAAATACATGCAACGTAATTTTGCATAAACAATAAAGAAATATGGTTAATACTTACATATTTAACAACCCCTTTATCTGAATGTAGGGAGGAAGCCATTTCGGATTGTTGTATATTTAATGCAGTTAATAAATTAGCAATTCAGCTCATGCAATCTGAAAAGTGCAAAATAAAATGAAATATTAAAGCATTAAGCAAAAGGTACTTAAATTAGATAAAGCATAGTAAACGGTATTAGTATAAAATTAAACATTAGTATTGAAAAGCAATAAAACGCTAATAAGTTTAATAATTCATTCCAGCGTTAATGCCAAGCATTCCAATAAGGAACAAGATCAGACCACTTACAATTTATATGTTAATAAGGTTCAGACTAAGTTTATTAATTTGAATTGCGAATATTACAAAAAAATAAATAACTGCCCAAGTCGTATACACTTTTAAAATGCGCTCTACATTATTAATTATATATAGTATTACATTTATTTAAAAAAATAGTTATCTGATATGGACACTTTAGATTAGATTAACGTCACCTTACATGACAATGAGCACGTCAATTTGCTTAGTTGAAAGAAATAATCGTTTTCCCAATAATTACAAAATAATGACAAAAGCAAACAATACATACCTTAAACAGAGACAAAATGTCTGGAATTCTAGGTTGATCAAATGAAATTATCTTAGTAAATCGAAGGTATGAAAATTATACCGTTGTAAAATGAACATGATTATATAAAACAAGATTGTGTTGTTTAGGCGATGTGTGAAGATAACCAGGTAATTTTTGAATAATGCGATTTAAACATGCACCGTTTTGCGTCGCTATAGGGAATGAGATTTTGCAAAATTACATCGACTAGACTAACTTCCTAGTCTTATAAATAAACTAACCTTTTCTTGCGCGATAATTAAGCACGCATAATGCACCGTAAAGGTTAAATTTTCCACCCTTATAGTAAACAAGTTTAGAAATTATACAAATACGGTTAACTTCCCAACTGTGAACTTGTGCATACATCAATCTTTTCTTATTTAGTAATTAGGCGCCAATTATGCGCTGTTTTATGGCTCTCAAATAAAATTGACAAGACCAACCTCATAGTCTTATGAAGAAACTAATCTTTTCTTGTGCGTTAATTAAGCATCCATTATGCGCCGTTAAAGTTAAAACTTTCCACCCTTATAGGAAACAAGGTATTGTAAAAATTACATCAACAGGACGAACGTCACAGTCGTGAACTGCGCATTAATTATCTATTAATTATGGATCATTTTACGAAAACAGGACATAACTGGTGTCTAGTTACTGTATTGTAGTGGATAAGCAATTCTATGAATTTAAAACTTAGGTAGGACACTTGAAAATTAGGGTTAAGATTAGTAAGAATAATGCAGAATGCGATTAAGTTAATATCAGAAAAAAATTTGTATAGCCATAATAAAGAAAATGTGTTAAATATAATTAAATATAAATATATCTATAATGAAAAAGTGGACTTTCAATTAAAATAAGAAAAATACACATTAAGCAAATAAACAGGTAAATCCATTACAGCGTAACAAAAAAGTACATAGAAGTTCACGGCTTGGTAAAGTTAGCCGTGTCGATGCAATTTTTACAATGGAGCGCAAAAGATTAATTTCTTCTTAAAATCACGGCTGTGAAGTAAGTCTTGTCGATAATCTTTGCAATAACTTATTTCCTATGGGCACGCAAAATTTTTAGCGACGCAACAAACGCTAAATGGCGTGCACTTACCAAATAAAAAAAATTAATTTTTACAATCACTTGTTTCCTATATAGAGTTAGTCATGTCAATGTAACTTTTGTAATGATTGGGCGCAAAATTTTGTTTTTTGGGCGCACCTAATGCATAAGAAAAGCCAAGTGTAATTTTTTCGAGTTAAATACTCCGTCCCTTGTAAAGCAAGCTTCGTCCGTAAACAAAATAATTTTTTTAAGTTTCTCTGCAGATTACAGCGCGAAGAAGCCAGCGCCAGAAAGTCTCCAGGTCCCAAAGCTTAAACTTTTTGTATGGAATACGGGTGGACGGCCTTGACCATTTAAACATTCGAAATTGTTATACGAGTGACATTCAACCTTCTATTACTCGAGTGTTTACCGAAGGATCGTTCTCAGCCATTTCAAGTATATTCTCTCCAAGTACAGGACTTCGAAATCTATCAAGAGTTTCCACCAATTTTTGGATGAAAGCATCCATTTTCCTCTAAACGTTGATTATCATATGTTTTAGGAAACGGTGAAATTCTCATGACACTAAAAGGAAAAGTCTAAGACCAATTATTACATATAGCATGGAAACTGTCACGCTAACAAAATGGAGATGGGTAGGACACAGCCAGAAAAACAACAGAAGAGCGGACATAACGCCTTGTTCACTAGGAACCAAGATCATCCAAAATGAGCGTAGGCAGACCACAAAAGAGATGGCTGGATTGCATCAAACAATACATAGGGAACACATGGTCCAGGGTGGCATTAGAAGAAAAGGACATGCCTATGGCCTGCAGTGGGCGCAAAGAGGCTGAAGGAAGAAAGCTAGACATATTGACCTACCTGCATAAATTTGTTGTATTGTCTGAAACGTGCACTATCAAAACGATAATATTTCTTCGAAATAGTCCAAGGGACAAAAAATTAAGCAATTTGTCATATATTAAAATAGCACTCATTGAAGAACGTGCGATGTAATGCACCGGCCTAGCTTGTCTGTCGCGACGAATGCATTCGCTCACTTTTCCCATGCATTGACCTGGTTTATAATATTAAAACAGTTTTTTTTTTATAATTGTGGTCCTGAACATAAGTTTGGCCTACCGTACTAAAGCACTCACGAATACTTAAGAGGATGGATAGGGAATATTGTATTGCCAAGAGATGCTTATGAACGGCTACCTTACATTTTTTCATATTATAAGTGAGAAGGAACAAGGAAGGTTATTCAGAGTTTAGAAACCGTGTAGAAGAATGTGGTTTGCACATATGTTCAAACATACGAAACTTAAAATTCTAAAATAGAACACCCTGTACATTTTTACGCTGTTTAAAGAGAATCAAAAATCATACAATTCTTCATAAGTCTGCCTACCTATCCCTCTTTTGAGATATTTTGATTTTTCTATATTATATTCAATATTTCAATGGTTTTTCTTGTGATTATTCGCAGTAGCTATGAAAACAGTTTCCCACATGACAAATATTTGACCAGCCAAATTATTGTTGCATTGTGGTAGTCATTTAAGATTGTGAAAGTTTTGTGTGTTCAATAATTTTTTTTTTTTATTAATATCGTAATGATATTACTACAATTACAATATGATCATATATTTGATCAATGAGTGTTCAATAATAAAATAAAGGATTACTCTAAAAATGAATTAATTGATATGGTTTATGTGTTAGGAGAGGCTAAAAATTTTTCTTGCTGAAAGGTTATACAGAATGAAGTATCCTGCTCGAAGCCAACCCACTCAGCCTACTTTTTAAAATTTGATAGAGAGATTCGATTCTACCGTCAGTGTGTGGATTATGTAAAAAGCAAAGTGATGAATTTATGTTTTCTGACGAAGCTACGTTTAGAAGCAATCGTCATAATATGCACTATTACGCATTAGACAATCCATTTTGTATTCGAAAAATGCAAAACCAAAATCAATGGTCCATAAATGTTATGGCAATAGAATTATTGGATCGGATTTTTTACCTCCTTCATCTGCTTAATAATGACGAACGACAGAACATGTGGCTGCAACAGGACGGTGCCCCTCCGCACTACCACCGCGAGGTACGTGAATTTTTAGATGATTATCCTCAAAAACGGATTGGTCGTGTAGGTATTGTCCAGTGGCTTTCAAAGTCGTGTGATCTTACTCCATTAGATTTCTACTTATGGGGATATATTAAAGAACGTGTATATGTCACATCTCCCACTACAAAAGAAGATATGGAAGATAGGATACAAGACGCTTGTGGAATGATAACACTGGAGATGGTAGGAAACGTGAGGGAAAACATAATAAAACGACTAAATGTATACATTCAGCAGGAGGGACACCTTTCGAACATATTTTAAGAAGAATTCATTAGTAACTGTTGAAATATCCAAAGACTTGAGAATGTTCGTTTATTTTATATCAAGTTCTTATGATCACGTAATATATTTTTTTATTAATTTTATTAAATACACAAATAAAAAGTTTACCTCGAGTAGGATTTCATGGCTACTGCGAATAATCGATTTGGTGAAAACTGCTCGAAAAAAAGTTCCTCGAATGGACAGTTCCTCGAAAACCTAGTTACTCGAATAACAATTTCTCGAAAAGAAAATTGTTCGAAATAATAGAATAAGATTATTTTATTAAAGTTATACAAATACAAAATTAATATACTTAATATTCACATTCACAAATACATACCCATTGGTAATAAGAGCATTATTTCAAGAGAATTAATATTTAATTGTATGCCTTAAGGTTGGCATGCCTATTGTCTATACTGTAATTACTTCTTATCAGAAATTACCATTAACAAGAAAGTTAATGAGAATATTATTTCAAGATAATAGGTATGTCCCTTTGTTGCCATGTGGTCCCGCAAAGGTACCACAAATTCAGTTGCTTCGCTAATGTGCCTACTCCGCGTTATATGGAACCACACTTGCTAACGCTCTACAATGACCCCCTCTACTCATGTTCTATGTGCTCAAAATGTTTTACGCATTTGATAGTGCGCGTTATTCGCATATGAATGGTGTTGTTTCGGCTGTTTATCGCGTGTCTGACCTAACCGCTTTTTGTGAAAAATTATTTATATTTTTTGTAAGTTTCTTTCGCATTCCCTCTGAAAGATATATTCTTTTATTTCTATCGATTCGCATTACTAATATAAGAGAAAGTAAATAGCACATTTGCTTGAAAAGTGTGTGGTTCCAAACTAAACCACTAGGCCTGAAGCTTGATTTTGACCGAAAAATCATTTACAGTCATACCGTCATGGATTTGAGCAACTTTACTTTCGATGACGGCTACGCTCTTATTTATTCGATTCGATCTGATACGGGTTCAATTACTTCAAGTGCTCCCTCCACTGATGACATTGCATATCTTGATGACGCGCTTGACGACAGCGATTTTGCAAAATTTCGAGTTATTGATTCTAACATTGATGATCCTATCAGTAACATTGATTTAGAATTCGAAAGTGACCGCTTTCTCATTTTGTTACAAAACGGAAGTCGAAGCCGTGTGAATCGACAAAAGATCCAAGTTTTGTAAATAAGCCTGTTTCATTCACTAATGATTCTGGTCCTAATATATCTGAAAATATTGAAACGCCTACAGAAACATTTTATTGTTTATTTAATGCCGAGGAAATTAAATGTTTCTTTGGTATAAATCTTATGATGGGATTTACAAAAAAGCCAAGTTACCAGGACTACTGGTCGGCCAAGTTACAAATAAAAGATCCTTTTATATCATCCTCTATGTCCCAAGACCGGTTATTTTGGCTCTTGTCTAACATACACCTCACTGACTATTCTGTTCAACCAAAAAAAAGCGAACGTTTTGACAAGTTATACAAACTTCGACAACTTCTTGATGCATTATTAGAAACTTTTGGCAATTGTTACAAACCAAGCGAAAATCAAAGTATTGACGAGTCTATGGTCAAATTTAAGGGACAAATTGCAATTCGTCAGTATATGCCTCTCAAGTCCATCAAGAGGGGTTACAAAATATACTGGAAAAAGAGGAGATGGAGTGGAGGAAGGGCTAGGTCCAAGAGTGGTAAAGGATCTAACACCTGCGCTAGTGGGAAAGCATCACAAAGAATAGTTTGATAATTTTTTTCATCGGTGGGACTGCTACGCGATCTATACAAGATAAAAACATTAATGCTTGTGGGACAATAAGAGGTGGAAACTAATGCTAACCTTGAAAGGGGCACTTCCGACTGGGCAATAAGTACAGAGGGATTACTGTATTTGAGGTGGATGGACAAAAAGCCCGTCTTATTTCTGAGCAACTTTCACAGTGCAAATGATGTGGAAACCGTTACAAGAAGAAATAAGGATGGGTCAGCGCAAGACGTTCCATGTCTAAAGCTAGTAAAAGAGTACAATATGCACATGGGATACGTTGATCAGTCAGATATGTTTATTTGATTGTATAAAATCGACCGAAAATTAAAAAAAATGGTGGCACAGGCTATTCTGCCATTTCTTAGATCTAAGGCATTGTAATTGCTTTCATTATTTTTCGAGACCGATCTATACATGCTAAAAACCTAAGCTTGAAAGAATTTCGTTTGGCCGTAGCTACAGGATTGATTGATTACCACACTTCTAAAAAAGCATTATTATTTTGTGTAAAGGCAATTACTTTGTGTAAATCACGATTACTTTGTGTAGCCGTATTTTGAATTTTCTATTTATGTTGGATACTATAGCATACTTGAAATCAAACAATAGGTTTGCTCCAGATGAACTCCGAATGTTACGCATGCGTAATACGAACAAAAATAAACTTTTAAACCAGGTAGCTATACTTCTATGAAAAATTGTAGGTACTTTTTTCGTATTGCGCACGCGTAACAATCCGGAATTTATATGGAATAAATCTACTGCGAAGCGTTCAGTGGACTGGCCTATGATTCCTACCCGACCAAGTTACAATTTTGCCTCACATTACATGTACCACCTGTTAAATTTTTACTCCTACTGTCGTAGATAAGTTAGCTGTAAAATTGTATTTTAAACTATACTATAATATAAATGTATAAATGATCACAGAAGATCATGACTATACAAGTTCATCATCATAAAACTCAGAAATTAGTACGTAGTGCAATGCGCATAGTGGATGTACAGATTACAGAACGAGATATGACAGATGGGGTGGGGGTTCTTTTAGTTGGGCGAGTAGGGTCAGTGTTAGACAGAGAAAGTATTCGGAAAGAATAAATGCAAACAACGTTAAACACTGCTTGCAGGGTACGCATTTCGTGCGCATCTCGTGGGGGTTTTTAAGTGGTCATAAGACGTTCTGTGGTTTGTCTGTAATATGTTAAAGAGGCTAAATTGTTAGATGAAGAAAGTTTATCTCAAAGGTCACGCGTATGACATCAGACTTAGCGCAAGTAACCTGGTGTAACTTAGAATTAGATGAAAACATAACATTCCCCAAGTAATCGTTTCTGTAATCGGTATTGAGATTACTTAGCGATTACAAAACTAATCTGTAATCGATTACAATTTTGAAGAGTAATCAGTAATAGGTAATCAATTACTATTTGAGCAAAGTAATTGTAATCGGTAATCGATTACTTTTTACCTGTAATCGTCCCAGCTCCGACTGTAGCACACGTGCAGAGCCCCATCGTACTCGATGGCATTGCAAAACATGCAAAGTTGGCCTTTGCTTGACAAGTTCGTCGAATTGTTTTCTTAAATTTCACGAGTTATAATAAATATATTTTTGCACGATTGAGCTTTTTAGTTTATTTACCATATCTGTTTCCAAGACAATAGGATATGTTTACTGGTTGTGAGGCCTAACTCGTCGGTAAGATTTTACTTACAAACGTAAAATTATATATATATATATATATATATATATATATATATATATATATATATATATATAGGTACTATATTTCACAACAATAAGAACAGAAAAATTGAGACATTTCTATTTACAACGTCACTTTTGACTTTTCGTTTATTTAATAGAAATTAAATGATTTCAATTGTGGTAAATATAATACAATCGTGCAAAAAACAGTATGAGCATCACGAACATTAAGGGTTGTACCGGTGCCTGCCCAAATTGGCCATCGACCGGTAAACGTCCCTTACTGTTCTTGATACTCAATATACTATTCTATTTAAATTTGTTTGTAATTTCCTGGTGGTCATAATATGGAACCACTGAATAAATAATAAACTACAGTAAATAAATGTTTTTGAGTTATTTGTGAAGTATTTACCATATAATCCCATATGTGAAAAAAGAATGGTTTTCTTTTAACAAAAAATAAAATTCGGCTGCAAAGGGTTAAGAATTGTACTCGTTAAGGGCACATTTTATTATTTTGTGTAAAAATATATAGGGTGTTCTATTTGAAAAAAGAGATATTTTTGAATTTCAAGTTTCGCAAGTTTGAACATATATTTTGAACACCCTGCACGACTTATCTATAATATTTCTTCTTAAGAACATAGGCTTAAGCTTGGTCTTTCCTTGGTTCAAATATAAAAGTTTTCCTGACAAAACACAAGATGGTACATAATAATAGAGGTATACATGTAAATGCGATTTTTTGGATAAAATTCCAATTAATTCAAAAATCGCAATTTTTACATGCATGAAACATATAAATAGTTTTATAATTGCACGTAGACTCCAAAAATCGAATAACATACAGGGTGTTTAAAAAAAATACAACTTTGTCTTGCCCTGCTTTTTTGGAACACTCTGTATTGTCAAGAATAATTTTAAAATGCGCGCACTTACTAGCCATACAATATGATAAATACGTTTTATTAGCAAAGTTTACCCATAAAGCACCAGTACTTTACTCTATCGTTGGCTCACCCTCCACTGTAAAATTGTATTTTTTGCACTTACGGCACTGATGACGTTTTTTAGGTTTCGTTGTATCAGATGTGCTGGTAAAGTGCATTTCACGAGTAATTAGACCTCTGCAATATGGCCGCCATTTAAATTTGTCACCAAGTAAAGCGCGGGAGCACTGATTGGGGTAGTACCTTTTGCCACATACAAAAGTGAAAAACTTATCTAAATAAATTTATTATTAATAAATTCGCCATCACCACGCTCACCTAGTATTATTATTATATACTATTTTAATACAAAGTAGTATGTAGTAAATTATTTTTTTACTAATAATTATTGCGTAATTAAAAATCGCAGAATTATAAACATTTAAAATAAATTGTCAATATATATATATATATATATATATATATATATATATATATATATATATATATATATATATATATATATATATGATCTACGCTGTAATAATAACAGTTAAAATATGACAATTAAGAAAATATTGTATAATCTTACCGAAGTTGCACTATAACTGTGCAAATTTTCAATAAAGTTCTCGTCTTCAGTTAAAACAAAACTTTCTTCCATTTTAGTATAAAAACTACACAATCACTACAACCGGTAAAAATTATTGATTACAGTATAATGGCAAAATGGAAAAAAAATTTTCAATTTTACTAACCTAAGTTACCTCTCCGCGTGATACGCTGAGTTGGCAAATAATATTTTAATGGTTGAAGGTCGTATTTGTTATTATATTTGTCTTTTGCCATTATAATGTTGTAGAAAAGGATGGAAAATGCGGTTCAGAGTAGCCAACTGAAATTTCCCTTTCATTACAATGTTATTTTATAATTGGATGTTGTTCATAGTGGAATGGCAGCCATATTATAGAGATCTAACAAATCTTGTTTCGAATCGAAAAAATTGCGGTCCCCAAGTAACAGACCATAAACTGTTAAGCTGTAATGTTCTTGCGTCGTAAGAACCACGCGCTAGCAATATTGCGCCAAGTTCTTGAAGAGACAATGACCTGTTTGTATCATCTCCTGGTTGTCGTTTAGCTTCAATTTCAATATATTTCTGAAAGTATTTTAGCGTTTTGTTATCTATAGACAATCGAAATGCATTTAGCACAGAGTTAGCAAACACATTTCTTTTTGCATAACGAGTTGGTCCAGGAGTACTTCGCATAACATTTCTTTGAACTATACGGCCAACATAAGGTCCACTTGATTCCACAACTTCCCATATATCACTAGATTTGGATGATTGTTTACTCCCTGGTAAATGCATGTAATTTTTTCGTTTTGGATGGTGTTCAATGTCATCACTAATTTCATTAGATGTACAAGTATCAGAAGTGACATTATTTACACTGACATCAAATTCTTCACTTATTCACTACTTTTATCATCAACAGGAACATCACTTTCACCATCTTCGGAGTGGTTATTTGCTTTTTCGGATTCGCATTCAGATAAGTTTTCCAACTCCGCAAGATATTTTAAAGCCTGTTGTTGTGTAAAACCGCGAGATGATCACATTTTTTTACTACGAAATTAAACCCGTAATAAGTACAGAAGTATCTAACAAGAACGTTCACTTGCAACTAATTTGAAATCGCAAAATACTTGAATATATAGAAACAAGTTATAACATGCACTTTTCATATCTCTGGCGCATAGGTAAAAATAGCGAAGCTTATTTATAATTTCGGACACGACTAAACAAGTTCTCACTTGCAGTAAACTCCTAAAAATGACCACAATAATGGTAAAATACATTAGTGGAGTTGATCGGCCTATTTCCACAGTTTATGCTTTTAGAGCGCGACGTTTCGGAAGGAGACTGCTTCCGTCATTAGGCTTAGTCCTGAGAAGGACTGTTTTCGCACTGGAGTCGAATTCATATGGTATATATAATATTTTCCCAAGCACTAGACTACTCTCAGATTCGAACTTGGTACCTTTCACTTACTAGTCTGACACATTTACCACTGAGCCACTGAGTATTACACTTTTTCGTGGTTGCGCAGAAGTTTATTGCGCAGGTGTATTGCGCTTAAGCTCTTCGCGCATTATTGGAATCCATATGGGTTTCATTTCTACACTAGCTTGGCTTATTGGGTTTTGTGCTAGTGCGATGTATGTGGCTTCTTTGAGTTTCCGATGAGTTGTGTTTTCGTCCTTTGCCACTATCTGTATGTTATCCCATTGGATGCGGTGGTCTTCGTTTCAGACACGTTCGGAGATTCTTGATCTTTCTGTTTCGCCTTGGCGGACGTTGTTCTTGTGTTCCTGCGTTCTCACTTTGAGTGGTCTACTGCTCTCTCCTATGTATGCTCTGCCGCATTCGCATGGTAGGTTGTATACACAATTCTTGGAATTCTGATCTTCATTGTATGGTTTGGTTTTGATTAGTATTCCCCTGAGCGTTCTGGTCGATTTGAAGTGAGTCCGTATCTTGTATTTGCTGCCTATCCTTCGTATTTGTCTGAGGTACCTTGTATATATGGTATTATCGCTGTATATTTAGGTTCTTCTTTTTCGGTTACCCTTTCCCTGTTTAGGTTAGGTGTTAGATCGGGGTAGCCATTTTCTTTGAGTGTTCTAGCGATATTTACTTTTTCTCTGTTCAGGTCCTCTTGTTTTGAGCATATTGTTTTTGCTCTATCGTACAAGCATTTTGCCACGCCTAACTTCACGTTTTTGTGGTGATTGGAGTTGTAGTGTAGGTACCTCCCCGTGTGGGTAGGTTTCCTGTATACACTTGTGTTGTCATTCTTGTGTACAAGTAGGTACATCCAGGAACGGCAGTTTTTTTTCCGACTCCCAATTCCATTGTGAATTTTATGGAGGGTGCGCGGCTATTTAGATGATCTAGGAATTCATCTAGCTTATGCTTGCCGTGTTGCCAAACTACGAACGTATTGTCCACGTATCTAAGCTACATCCTTGGTTTCTCTGTTAATTCGGATATCGCTTCGTCTTCAAAGTCTTCCATATATATATATATATATATATATATATATATATATATATATATATATATATATATATATATATAGTTCACTATGGGTGGTAGTGGGAAACCCATCGCCATCCCAAACTCTTGTTGGTAGAATTTGTCTTCTACCTGGAAATATGTAGTTCTAATGCATATTGTCAAAAGTTCCATTATTGTGTTTACCGAGATTTGCTTGCGTTCGTCTAACGTTTCATCTTTTTCCAGCTTGTCCCTTTTGATAGTTAGTGCCTTATCGGTAGGCACATTTGTGAATAGACTCACAATGTCGAAGCTTACTAGTATTTCTTCGTGGTTTGGTTGGATGGTTTCCACGAAGTCCTGCGTATTCTTGACCATAGACTCGGTTTTTCCCGATAAGGGTGTGATGATACCTAGCATATAGTGTGCTAATGGGTGATAAGGTGAATTTCTCGAGCTCACAATTGGTCTCAGAGGCATTCCTTCCTTGTGAATCTTTGGTAGGCCATACAAATGCGGAGGTTTGCTGTAGTGTGGGGTAAGTCTAGTTCTCTGGTAATCGGAGAACTCCCCCTTATGTTTTGCCAGTGTCAGGTATATCCGTCTTTAGATTGATGGTGTGGGGCCTTTTGGTATTAGTTTGTACTCGCCCCCGTCTAGTAGTTCTTGGATCTTACTGTTGTAAGTGTCCATATCCAGTACCACAGTCGCGTTTCCTTTGTCTGCCGGGAAAATTTTTATCGTTGGGTCATTCTTAAGGGAAATGACCGCTTTCTAGGTTAGAGAGGTTAGGATAGTTCGTCTAGATGAATCTAGGACTAATCTAAACTTACTTCTGTATTCTTCGACTTCTTCAGGATCTAATTTCATAGCTGTCTCTTCGACTGCGGTTATTAAGTCTACTTTCGGAATATACCTCGGTGTTATCGCATGGTTCAAGCCTTTGTCCAGAACCTGCATTTCGTTTTCGTTCAACTATCTTTTAGAGATGTTTATGACAGTGTTTTTTCGATTGATGTTGAAGGAGAAGAAAGAACCAACCAAAGTTAGGCGTGACAAAATGGTTGTACGATAGAGCAAAACAATATGCTCAAAGCAAGAGGACCTGAACAGAGAAAAAGAAAATATCGCTAGAACACTCAAAGAAAATGGCTACCCCGATCTAACACCTAACCTAAACAGGGAAGGGGTAATCGAAAAAGAAGAACCTAAATATACAGCGATAATACCATATATACAAGGTACGTCAGACAAAATACGAAGGATAGGCAGCAAATACAAGATACGGACTGTCTTCTAATCGACCAGAACGCTCAGAGGAATACTAACCAAAACCAAACCATACAATGAAGATCAGAATTCCAAGAATTGTGTATACAATCTACCATGCGAATGCGGCAGAGCATATATAGGAGAGCAGTAGACCACTCAAAGTGAGAACGCAGGAACACAAGAACAACGTCCGCAAGGGCGAAACAGAAAGATCAAGAATCTCCGAACATGTCTGAAACGAAGACCACCGCATCCAATGGGGTAACATACAGATAGTGGCAAAGGACGAGAACACAACTCGTCGGAAACTCAAAGAAGCCACATACATGGCACTAGCAGAAAACCCAATAAGCCAAGCTAGTGTAAAAATGAAACCCACATGGATTCCAATAATGCGCGAATAGCTTAAGCGTAATACACCTGCGCAAGAAGTTACGGCGCAACATGCGCAATAAACTTCTGCGCAACCACGAAAAAGTTTAATAAATAAATAAATAAATATATATATATATATATATATATATATATATATATATATATACATATATAAGTTCTAAAAAATATATATTGGGTTACTCAGTGGCTCAGCGGTCAAGGTGTCAGGCTAATAAGTGAAAGGTACCAAGTTCGATTCTGAGAGTAGTCAAGTGCTTGGGAAAAAATTATATATAACATATGAATTCGACTCAAGTGCGAAAACAGTCCTTCTCAGGACTAAGCCTAATGACAGAAGCAGAGTCCGCTTCCAAAACGTCGCGCTCTAAAAGCATAAACTGTGGAAATAGGCCGATCAACTCCACTAATAGGAAACCACAGTTACAACACACCTATAATACAGAAGTAAAATACATTGTTTTATCTCAACGTTGTAATTATTTTTGTTATACTACCTCGAAATTGATTATGAATACATGAACGGTCAAAATGACGGTTCCGGCAGTTATACAGATACTACAAAAAACTCTAAAATGGCTTAATTTTCTAACTATATTTTTTATAATCTAAAAGTACATTAAAATCGTCGCGGCAGTTCTAGTGTTAAAGGATTGATAACCGTATTAAATTCAGTAATTTCATGTCAAACTAATTAACACATTATTTATACGAAAGATAATGAAAATTTCAAGTTCGATGTCTGGCATCTCGAAGTACAAAAATCTATTTAAATTTCTTAATTAAGAACACCAACGGGCGTTTTAACAAGCTTGTGATCTTACTTGTAGTATTAATTAAAGTTTTTAATAAACACGAATGGGTAGGTAGATTCAATTATTTTTTGTGTGGGACTTTAGAAAATACAATATACACTACGCAAATCCACTTGAAAGTCTTAATCTGGTTATGTAACTACATCTATTAAATCACATTTACGAAATATAAATTATATTCCCATTGCATATTAAAAACTGATGACAAAACTATTGTTTTTAAAATAATTACAAAATTTTCTACTTACTACATTTATAGAGAAACCGCCAGGAGTTAGCAAAGTTAGTGTTTCAAGATTATTAATTTTCTGCTCTAATAGATTATAATACACACCTAGCAACTTTGCCACTTATCGGTTATCAGTTGAACGAATTGTAATAATCACGTATCTCCCCTTTTCATGTCAGTTTGTATGCTTATATAGTTGTCGTTCATACAGCAATTACAAATTCATAAATACCGTTGACTGAAAACTTACTTAATGTAAATACTAATTTTGTTATTCAGTTAATTCAAGAAAGACGTTGATGCGATTATGTTGTCACTAATAATATTTATTCTTAATCTTAAAAGTTTGAGATATTATCGCTACTTCTACTGACAAGTTCCATAATACCATTGACTACAAACAGAATTATAGCCAATGATAATACTTACCAAAAAAACTAAATAAGATTACGAAAATGTAAACTTTCACCATTAACACTCATAATAAAATACTTATCTTTTTTGGGATTTTTTAATGGTGTACTTTAAATTATACAATCTAAACGTTTCGATAACACTTACATCTTTAACAATTTTTAAGAAACATTACTACTGACGAAGATAACTGTAAGTGTTATCGAAACGTTTAGATTGTATAATTTAAAGTACACCATTAAAAAATCCCAAAAAAGATAAGTATTTTAAATAAGATTACGTTTTTTTTTTTTAAGTAAACAAGGAAATGACGCATTAGAACCAATGGGTTGAGCACTGACAAAATGTTTAAATAATTAGCAAATATTTGTTTAATAATATTTAGATAATAAAAAATAAAAAAAAAAGAATTACAATTATAATAGAGCATATTGAACTATCGCACTAAATTATAAACAAGAATAGTTTTTATTACTTAAGTGATCTTTTGAAATAAATGACGTTAGAGCAAGAAAGGAACCGGAAGTAGCGTAACTAATACCTATCTTCAAGTCTATTGCAAAACGTTGCAGAAGCTTTACATAGATCATAGGTGGCCAACACGCGGGCCACTTTTGGCCCTCCGGGTGTAAATTCGTGGCTCGCGAAGATGGGTGATATGAGCAAAAATATTATTTAACTTCTATTGACCGTATTACCAATGGTATTACCAAAAGAACATTCCATCACAAGTAGTTTATGTCATATTCCATTGCAATAGAAATATCTCCTGTAAGACCTATATTTTAAATTGTGAATGCTAAGTATAAAAAAATCATTATGATCGACACCCTTATTTAACAAAACCTTAATATCTAGCCCACCCGTCATAATTCAAAAGCAAAGCGAGGGTTATATTGAGGGCGGTCTAGAATAACATCAGTAGTGCGGTAGACGTTGCACACGGGTGATCTCGAGTCCTTACAATGTGTTTATTTTAAAAAGTTGATAGTGTTTACTGAAGTGAAAATGTTTTGGATTGTTTGCTAACTACCTATTTATTGTCGTATTTGTTAGGAGTTGTTGCCTGAGCCCTTTTTGTATCAGTTAATGGATGGCCCCAGGTGTCGACCTAGTACGAGATCCAGGCCTTATTGCGAGCGAACCAGTTAAGGGGTGATCTTGACCTAAATGTTTAGGTAAGGCAATAAGAGGCAGGCACCAGAACCTTTTTGGAATAAAGGTTTCCGTTACATTTATAATTTCACCTCTTCCAAAATATGGGTTTCAGTTCCGGTTCTAGTTCTAAACAAATATATAAAAAAGGTTCCGGTTAGGGTTCCCAAATTTTCGGGTTCTATAAAGGTTCTGATTTCAAAAGTATTTTTAGCTCTGTAACTGTTGTCAACATAAAAACTAATTTTGTAATACTTAAATTACTTATGAAGTAATGCTTAAACTAGTGAATGTTCAAATAAAAAGTAGGTGTAAAAAATAAACCATTGAATTGATGTAGGTTAATATAATTTTTCATAAGCTCAGAATCTACTACAAATCTTAACGTCATTCATATTTGAATAAAGAATAATTTTTTTGTATACCTTGTATATGATACGATTTTCACTACGACTAAAGTAATTCATTATTTCCCTAGGGAAAAAATGGGCATGACCTACCGCAAATGAATGCTGAGCCAATCACAAACCAGTATTTTATTAACTGTAAAAGTGGCTAAAGTAGCACCGTTTCTATACAGTGATGATAAATGCGTACCATATTGATAGTGTTTGGGAACCTAATAATAATTGGCTTTGCAGTCCCGTAGCGGGGCAGGATTGTAACCTAAACTACATAATGGCGTATTAATTAATTAACAGGTATTTAGAGCGAGCTCCAACGAGACAAAGGCATCTGTCTTGATGACACAAGTATTGTTGCAGACGACGAAGGATGTACCAGACTAACCCGGGACGCTGGCCCCCGGTGAGTACTTTGTTTGTTTGTCCTTAACAGATAAAAGTTGTGACATTGTTGCATGTACTTAAACGACCGAGATGACCGACCTTTGCTGTCTACCCATTCTCTCCGCAATATACGAGTCAATTGTTAATGAATCGATATCGGTAGTTGTCGCAATTATAATTTATATATAATGCATCCCCATTTGTTTGTAAAAAAAAGAAACGTTCCCATCTCCATCTTAACTAAGTGTCTTCTCTCTATTCGTATTTAGATTAGAAACAAAAAACTCTTTGGCTGTTTTGAAAAAGCGCAACTTGATTATATGGGCGATCCACAACCAATAAACAGTGGTAAGTGGAAATGTGAATTGAGAAGTGTGGAGTGATGATACCACTGATGCCACATCGCGCGGACGCGAGCTTTCAATTTTCGGTAAGCTAACAACATGTAGGTAGGGGACCGCAAACATTTGATTATAGTAATTAACGTTTGTCAAATCGCCATTGTTACCGCGATAGAAAAGATAATTAGTGAATTTTTAATATCTTGATAATACGTGGTAATTTGCTAATGGTTTTGAAATATATTATTTATATATTTTTGTAAAAGAAATGTGAGAATATATGTAACTGATATTGGCTAAGAGTTGAAAAACCCACGCTTAAAAAAACTGCTCTACTGAAGGGGCGTAACGAATCATTGGAATTTCTTATGCGCGCGCTAGGTGAAAAAATGCCATTGATCTAATAATTAATTACGGCTGAACATAGCGCAAATCCAAAGGGATCTTTGTTTGGTACGTTGAAACTCAAGACGTAAATGTAGGGTTTGTTACGAATACATATTTTAAAAATTATGATGTACAATAATTAACATGAAACTGTAAATTAATGGTTCTTGTTTTCTTATTACTTTTGAAAGACGAGGGTTGATTGTGGTGGTAAAGATAGGTTTTTAGTTTTGAAATCGGAGGGAAAGGCAGAGTGTCAATCGAGCCAGATCGATTTTTGGTTAATTAAATACCTTCATTGTAAACAGTTTGTCTTTAAAATAATTCTTGCGTGTACATTTTCTTTTGAATCAGTCAAAACTAATTTGTCTTTTCTTTCGAGTGTTAGTTGTAATGTGTTTTTCAAATATTAATCTATAAATAACAGTCGCCCTTTTCGAATTTAAACCGCGTATATTACTGATTTGTGTCTGTGATCAATAAAGGGAATATATCCAAGTGTAAGTGGTATTTTTACATAAATGAAAGCTCGCAGCCAATCATTTTACCAGCCTATGTAACGTATTAAAAATCAAACATTGCCTTGCGAAGGTATCTCATTCGCACGCGGGCTCAGTAAGCGGAAATTTGATAAAATAAAAGACAATACAGAGCTCCATCCCTCTGGTATTTGTGTGAATTAGCATTGTTGTTTGTTGTTTATATTTATATTTGTGTAGAGGTGGGCTGGCGAATGGGTACATGATACCGCTTCATGGTTATTAATATTATAAAAGGCAATTGCCAAGTGGGTACACACTCCCGGGCCAGATAACCATTAAACACATCGAATTTTATTTTTATTGTTTTTATTTGTTGTATAGATGAGTGTGTAACCCGAAAAAAGGGCGCTGAATTTTTCTAACGCACTCAAATTTATATATCGGTCACGATGTTTGTGCTCTATTTATAACTTACCCTTGTAAGGCTTTGTTTTAATGAATTTTTTGTGTCAGCTGTTAAGTAAAATTGTTTGCCTGTGAACTAATTTCTCTTTATATGCAATAGTGTACGTGTAAATTCCTTGTCTATTTTCTTTTGTCCTTGCCTTTACCTTATTATCACCTGTGCAATTTTCCTGTTGTTGTATTTTATATGTACCGTAATTTGCTTTATTGCTTGATGTGCTTATTTACTTAAAGACCGGCATGATTGGTCTTAAAGAGCCACAAGTTTGATATTATGATTTTTATTTTGATTATTTATGACACAGTTGTGGGCGTGACAACATGGAGTTTCTTTTTTTTCTTGTGTTTATGTGTAACTAAACTGCTTTTCATTTCTTTTCCTCTTAATGTTATAATTTTGTACGCACTTTAACTTGATTTAATGGTGTTTTATTATATATTTAACCCTTTTATTGTTGTTTTTTGTGCTATTTGACTTATTAATGTACTTATGCAATTACTTATTTATGAATAAAGTTGATTTTGTTGGTGGTTCTTCCCACAATAGTACATTAATGGACTAAACCACCTTTGCGCAAAGCTCGTTAATTTTAATTTGAGTAGTTTTATTATTTACCTGCCTCACATGATGCAACATTATTGCCAGGAAAGACAAAGTAACACAAGCAATTAATTTGAGTAATAGTAACATTATTGTCAGTAAAGTCAAGATAAATCACTTAGCGATTGTTTTGTTCTTGAATTTGCATTGTTGCAGTTGATTACCAATAGATACGAGAAAGCTTGGTAGGCCAATCCCTATCTTGGTGCGATTGGCGTAACAGGGTGACTTTACCCCTCTCTGAGGCTGCGCTATATACCAATTTAGTTAATAAATAAAACTATGTTTATTTTATAGTTTTTAATTAGTTCAACGAAATGAAAATGGTATGCCGTGTGATATCTTGGTGAGTGGCGCGGTCGGACCGAATCGGGTTGTAAGTTTTTAGGGTACTTTTTATCCGAGTTTTACCGAGTTAAAGAATAAATTTTACGCCAGATTAAAGGTAAAACGTTGTAGTTTTTAATTTCCTTGGTATTCCAGGGCACAGATTGGTGGTTTTTTCAGTCCGATCAAATTTATCTGCGAATGTAAGATCGAACCCATTATTAATCGGTTTTAATATATGCAGTTTATTTCATATGTGCGTAAATAATGGGAAATAATAGATTTTATTTTATTTTGCCACCATAATGTTCTTTATACGCCTCCAAATGCGGGCGTAATGTGGTCTTTATAGCACGGAAATGTCATTGATGCTAAGCAGCATGAATGACAGCAAACACACGACATGATATATAATAGCAATATCACAGTATCTTAGTAACAACAAATTAGCCTACTGTCGACTTTATTTCACTGCATTTGCATTTATAAACTTGCCGAAAATACTGAATCTTTTAATATTTTGTTCCAGTTTCATGGTGCAAAATAAAATAAAACATTGTACGTACCACGGGCATAATTGTAGATTATGGCTCTCAGGAATATAAAAGCCCTCCGCTTCGCGTCGGGCTTTTAACATTCCCTCGAGCCATAATCTTCTGATTATGCCCTTAATACATAAATATCTATTATGATATTTTGACTTTTTAAATAATATAGTGATATCATGAATTAATACAATGTTATACCTGCATAATAATAAAGTTGATGAAAATAAGAAATAAATAATGATACATTACTATAAAATGGCATCAAAACGGTCCAATTGAAAATGGAAACGGATATATCCGGACGTTTGTTGGCACTCAGTTGCAGCATGAAATAGACATCGAAACGTGCATGAAATTTCCTTTGACCCCTGTTCCACAAGCATTATCCCAATATAATGGGGACATGCAGCAAACGCAAAATGTTATTTAACTCGATGGGTACACGTTTTTTACAGCCGCCGCCCGGACTATCATACTTACGTTCTCTTGTACCTATAACGGTCCGTTCACATCGCACGGTACGGTAATTTAATCGAAACGGTATTTTAACAGAATCGTGTGCCGTGTTCACACAACGCGAATACGTTTCTTAACAGTTGTGTATTAGCTTTAGCATAGTGGAAGTGAATATGTGCGTTTTAATGTATTGGTATCGTAGACGACGTAAAAAACAAGTAATTAGGAGATATTGGGAGCATCCTATTGTTAGAGAGAGATTTAATTTGGGGTACTTCCGGAATCGTATACGTCAATTGAAGATAGATGAAATAAAACTTTTCAATTATTTTCGGATGTCTTCCTCTACATTTGACGATTTGCTAAACAGTCAAAGAAGACTTGACCCAAGAAGACACAAATATGAAAAAATATATTAGAGTCGAGAAAAAATGAGTGATGTGCTTAAGGTAAGAACTGGTAATGATTTTTAAAAAGCTTTATTTGTATATACAAATACACATGTAGACATACACAAATCAAAAATTGGACACAACCAGATCCAAAACAGAATCTTAGCTTGCGACAAATAAGAAGAGGGTGATGGTTCGGAAGTATATGGGCTAGTCATAGGTGTTGCTACAATTGTTTGTGGCCGAGGATGATTGTAATAATCATGAGTTTGCCAATTATTGTAATACGTAGCAAGTGTACGCGATGGCGTTGTATAATTATCTGTAAGCCTACGCTTCTTTGCTCTCATATTCTGCAATAAACTTAGTACACCTGACTGAAATTCTAAACTGTTATCTTCATCAAATGACTATAAGGAAGGAACAAGGATTTTGAAAAATATAAGATGGCGATTTTCATCATCTTTGTGTTTTGAAGTCTTGGATACGTTGATTTGATGGTTTATGAATCACATTATTAACTTCATTCATACTCCGCTTTCTGCGTGTAGTAGATATACTGATGGGCGTACCACCAAACTGATTTTATCTTCTGTTGCAGTTTCGTTTTCCGTATTTTTCCACATATCGTTGGGCGTTCATATTGCCTCGGATGAATACCAAACGAGACCTACTCCCATAAGTTATAGCACCCCATACCATAATCCCTACAGTTTGGTGCGCATGCCTCGCAACAGAAAATTCAACATTTCGACGTTCCGCACGTCTTCGTCTGACTCTCATAATACAGTCATCATGCATGCCCAAACAGAATCGGGATTCAACAGTGAACACCACCCAAAGTCACTCTTGGTTCCAGTACAGTCGCAACCTACATCACTCCAAACATTGCCGTCGATGTTGAGTCGTTAGTGTTAACACAAGATGTGGCCGATAGGATTGTAAGCCGAAAGCTCTGATTCTGCGGTAAACTGTTCTAAGGGTTACAGAACGACCTCCGTTAGCTAACCATTGATCGAAAATTGGTCTGGTACTTGAGAATCGGTCTCTTGTTGCCACAAGTTGAAGATGGCGATCCTACACCTCATTTGTTCTTCTTCGCTCCCCGGTTCCTCTTCTGCGGCGTTCCTGACTCTCCCTAGTCCATTCTTGATAGCAGCGCATGATGGTAGATTGGTTCCGATTAAGGCGATTTGCGATTTTTCTAAACGAAAAACCACCTTCGCGAAAACCAACAATACGACCTCTGTCGAATTCGAATTAATTGGCGGTAATTTCCACGTTGGCGCACTCAAGGCATGATCACAATCTTCAAAGCGAAAACAATAAAGAACTGAACACAATCTCGCACAATATACACCTGACAAAATTGTTCGGAAAAACTGAAATAACTGTCAGATAAGCGAGATAAGCCATTACCACTTCATCCATATGAATGAAATTTTAATGAATTGCTTGCTACCTTTTGAGTAGTTAAATGTTTCTGTCTAGTTTGGTCAAAAATTCCTATATATATATATATATATATATATATATATATATATATATTATATACAGTGTGTCCGTGGTGAATTGTGATACATACTACAGGGTGAAAGAGCACCTTTTGCTAGTTTTTTGCATGCTTATCCAGTATGTTTTTTATTTTTCTTTTATTTAATAGGCGTTCTTTTCCTTTATAAAAAAATATTTGTTTTATATTAATTCTCACAGTCTCAAAGAAATACAACTTTTTATGGAAGGAACGTAAACATTAATGATTCATGCATTGTTTTCGGATTTTTGGATCGAAATTTCGTCAAAACTTGTATATTTCACGCAATACACATGTAATATTTTCATTTTTAACAAAATTAAGCATTTTATCGAAAAAAAATTCGTGGCTGAAAACCGTGGCTAACTTCGCATAGGTCAAAGAAGTGGCTTCTTTGTTACTAATTTAGCTGTATAATTTTTTAATAAAATAATCTCATATAAACCAAAAACATGAAAGAACAACAGAAATTAGCCGTTTTGTAATAAAACGCCATTCTTCGATTTTTGCATGCCAAATATGTGCATTTCAATTTTTAAACAGCAACCCTTTTGCTATAAAACCAATATCCCAGAAAACCCAAACAAGAGCAAACTAAACTTAAAATTGAAAAAAACAAACTTGTTTTGCATTAAAATATATATTTCTCAGCTTCCAAAATACGCGCAATGCACATTTCTTACAAAATTGCAAACTAATTTTATTAAACTAACTTCAAACATGGATTGTCTAACATTTTCGATTTCCAGCATCACCTGGTATGAGGTAATAAAAAGTTTTTAGAAACACTGTATATTTTTTCATATTGCGCTTCTACATGTCACGATACATAATACAGGGTCCTGCATCTTAGCTCCCGTCCTCTACTACATCTAAATGATTTATATTACAAAAAATATTAAAATGGAACAATAAAATGCTGGCTAGACAGCACATTTTAAAAATATTTTCACAAATACAGGGTGGCTCATATGTCCATGACAACACAAACTTACATATTTTGTAATGGGACGCCCTATATATTATTCCAAATTTTAATTCGCCTCGCTTCACAAAATATCGGAAGTTGTATACAGTATGATCCAAAACGAGAATCGTAGATATTTTCAAATGAAACCCCATTTATTTTTCATCGGCATGAGACAGCTTATTAGCTATTCTATCAATTTTATTAAGCATTCCTATAACCAAACCTACTCGTTTTTTAGTTAAATTCGTTTTTATCCAAAACCACCAGTTATTAATCAAAACTAGGCGTAAAAGTTATATATTTTAAAGGAAACACCTGTATATTTTATTCCTATTGGGTGCGGAATAAAGTACACAACATCTTTTATATTTGTAATTATACTGATATGTTTCAAAATCGCAGAGATATTCATCAAAAGCTGTTACTAGACATAGCAAACTTATGAATAGTTTTATTTCAAAATTATTGTGACATCGTTAACGTATGTATAAATAAAGTTTTTTATATCAACTTAGCATTTCAAAACTTTTTAATTAAAATCTATGTTCGATATGTCTTCCGATTTCTTGGAAGCACAACTGAAGGCTACTCTTGTTAACATGTCGACCGTAATACTCTCAAACGCTTTCCTTATTCTTTGTTGAATATTTTCTTGTGTAGTTGGCAACTCTTGGTACACAAAAAAAATCCAGTTTAGTTAACACGGGGGATCGGGGTGGCCAGTTACACCGCCCTCTGCCAATCCAACGATTTGGGAAGAATGTATAGTTTTAAAAATTGAAAAATTGATTTAAAAAAATTATTTTGTTAAAAAAAATACAAATGAATGGGAAATAAAAGCATACATAGCAAAAACTAAATAATTTGAACCCTAAAACTAAAAAAAAAAGATCTGTCCACTACAGTGGACACTATGCAGTTTTTAATTTAACGGCTCTGTGTATGAAAATACTCGAAGCAATCAGGACACAGTGGTTCGTTACATTTTTTGCATATATATTTTGTTTTTCTTTTGCATGCATTGGAATGGCATCTTCTAGCATTTTTTATGTTAGTTAATTTACACCAATGGCCTATACTATCTTGCCTTACTTCAGGTGGTGCGTGGTGGTTGGGTTTCTTCTTTTTAAGTATACCTGGTGGAGTTGTGGAGCGTGGTCTGCCCCTGTTGTTTTCCTTATGTATTCCCATAATTATTAGTGCCCTTGCAACACTTGCTTTAAATTCAAGAAGGTTCATTTTATTGTTACCATTTTTTTTTTGATAAAATCCATGCGTTGACTACAGCTACATCTAGAAAGTGAATGAACACTTTGATGTACCAGCGTTTGTTTCGCCTTCTTGTGGGATACAGAGCTATCAGTTGATCTAACAACTCTACTCCGCCCATATTTTTGTTGTAAAACTCCACAGCAAATGGCTGATCTACTTCAATTGCTGACTTAGAAGCTTTGCACCACCGTTTCGTCTGATCTTGAGGTTGCAGTCCAGCACAGCTTAAAGCTACATGGATAAACTTATTGTCCATCCATTTACAAATTGTTATATTTTCAAATCCTGTACTTGCAACAGATGCGGTTCCTCTACCTTCTATTTTCATATCCTTATCCGACTTCAGAACAGAATTAGCATTTTGTAAACGATTGAGTCTGAGGGTTCCTGTTGCCCATATTTTATGTTTTTTTAATTCACTTAGAGGAATTGAACAAAATAAATTATCAAAAAATAATTTATGATTTTTGTTACATAAATCTTCACTCGGACGAAGTACTACATCAGCACAAGTACCCAATTCACTTATTTTATCTCGATCACCAGCAGTCCTTGATAAATTTCAAACCGATACATATAGCCGCTGACACCAGCCCTTACCCATACCTTGACGCCCCACTTTTGGAAGATATTGCTTTATTCCCAATCTGCCTTTTAGGGGTATGATTTGTTCGTCAATTGACTGGTATACTTCGGAATCCACAGCGGCTACAAAATAATTTGTCTAAAAAAGATCTTAACTTTTTCAGTTTATCTGTATTATCTTGTGTCAAAGTGTCTTTGTTTACAAAATGAAGGAATCGCAGAACTGATTCGTATCCATTCACAAACATGCAATTTGCTATTAGGTTCATTCTCAAACCTTCATCACTTAACCAATAAAGACGTATTCTGGGGTATCTTATGTAAGACATGACTAAATCGATTCCAATGAACATATAAAATTCGTGAACTGTAAGAGCAAAGTTCAACTTATTGTTCTGGCCTGCATACAAGTTTGATTGAAATACAATTTCGTCCATAATAATAATAAAAATAATCCACTGGGTTATTTCCTGTAACATTTACACTTTCGGTGCCTAGAAAAGGTGGTAATGTACCAGGCCCATACATATTGTCTTTATCACACCACTTCCAATCTTTTACAGTTTTTTTATTTCTTCCTTTATTTTTATATGTATTTTTATTCAGTAATTGCGCTAAGGGTCATCTTCACTGTCAAATTGATCATCTCCACTGCTTAATTCATTATCTTGAAAAACTACACTATTCGTAGAATTTGAAAAATCATCCTCATAATCCGATTCCAAATCAGAACCTTCGGGCAAATTAAAATTGATATTATCATTTTCAATTCCTATGTACTCCTCATTTCCCAAAATCGGAACTTCAGCAAATGGAGCTTCATTATCACTGCCTGTATCGTCGAAAACAACATTCTACAAAACAAAAATAAAATTTTACTACAGTAGTAAAACTGCATAATGTCCACTAGAATGGACCGATAAACAAAGTCAAGTTGCTCGTCATGTAATATATATTTTCAGAAATTTCTTAGTACACGGCCTTCAGATTAGATTAGTTACTAACGTAATAATATTTTACCTTTATTCTGGAACGCCCATAAAAAGATTTTACACTAATTTCACTAAACGAATATTTCTCCATGATCAACAGCTGATTAACGACATATTGCAGGGGTTAAAACATTTAGTTTTGTTATTTTTCGATAGATAATGCTACACTTCACTTTCAGAATGTCCACTGTATTGGACCTTATGCATATTAAGGATTTTGATAAATATTATGCATTTTATTTAATTATTTTAATTCCGTCCACTGAAGTGGACTCAAGGGTTAAGATGGTCCCTGACGTGAACGGAATAATGGGCGGGGGCCCCATCGTGTTATGGCCACATTTCATTCCTCACAGTTATTGGCAAATTTGCACATAGACTTTGCAAACGATCTTGCAAAAAATCAAGGTATATAGCTCCATTCAAATGAGCATTAAAAAATAACGTCCAATAACATGTTCACCAATAATTCCGCCCCAAACATTGATTGACCATTTGTGTTGATAGTCAACCTGCCTGAAAATCCTCGGGTTCTGATTGGAATGTAATGGAAGTTATGGCGATTCACAAATCCATTTTTGTGGAATGTGGCTTCATATGAGAACAAAACCTTATCAAAAAAGTTGTAAGTTATATCAATTATATGTTGAGCCCAATCGCAAAATACGACACGTCGCTCCAAATCCATATCGTTTACTAACACCTACAGCAGAACTAATTGCTTTTTGACTAACTGAAGGGTTTTCGGTAACAGATAACATAACAGACAATTCATTTTCTTCACTTCGAACGGGTTTACTCTTGACTGGTTATTATAGTCTACATGTCCCGTTTGTAATAAATTTTCCAGATGTCTGGATGTCTTCGTTCGGGATAACGTTCTGCATAAACTTGTCAGAAAAGAGTTCATTTGACATTCCCCTAGTATAAAAATCATATCTACTAGCTCATCTTTCTGGTACTTTATCACAAGAAGAACTTTTATCAACAAAAAAAAAACTTAAATAAATAATTACCGCTCAAAAATAGTTGTAATGCAAATAACTAATAATACTTAGCAACACGTAACTAACAATGTACAAAACTTATAGTTGACACGTAAATTGAAAGGTTAATATTTATTCATTAGACAGTTACCACGCATTTTTCTCCATGGCCAGCTACTAAACTGCTGGCCACTCGAACTTACACATAGTGATTTTTAGGCAAAATTTAAAGTTAAATATTTTCAATAGGAATGCAAATTTTTGAACGCGGCTTGCAAATTTTAAGAGCTAGTTTTTTTCAGATTAAGCTGCATGACGTATATTTACCGTAGGACCATAGGTTCATTATATACGGGGTGATCAATGAAGTCATGCAAAAAATCAAAAAGTTTGTATGAGTAAAATTTCCGCAAAAAATTTTTTTGGTCGTTGCAATATGGTTCGTTACTAAGGTAACATCAATATCTCTAGACGTTTTTGTCAGTTTTTGGATTAAGGCCCTTAGGCCTTGCACACACTACTCAACATAAAATTTGGGTAGCAAAATTTTTAAAATGCTATAACTTGACATTGCATTGACGGTTCTTGATGAATTTTGCGGATTTGGAATCCTTGTTTCGCGTAGACGCCCTCTAAGGTTTGGCATTATTTAAGTTTTTGTAAAAATAAATTCTCACCTCAAGTTGTTTTTATTTAATGTTCTTTTCACTGTTCTGTCCGAAATTCTCACCCCAGTTTGTTGTCTTAAAGAGTCATTCAGTTTTCTAGAGTTCTTTATTCTATTCTGCATAGTTTCTCTCATTCAAATTCTTTCGGTTCTTTGGTTTATTTTTTTTTGTGTGTCTATCCCCAAGTCCATAATTATGATCACCAGTAGTTTCGACGCGACGGTTCAAATTATAAATTGTCTTTCGGCTAACATTGTATATGTGCGCAATTTGCTCTTTTGACATTCCTTCGTTGAGAAGTCAAATGCAATTTTCCCTTTCTGCCGTGCTTCATTAAAATGTGTCAGATTATTTCTAAAATAATGTTAACAGTTTTTAATTCCATAGCAACAATTTTTTTTCCAATGCCTACTTTGAAATTGACGCGTCGCGTAGAAATTACACACGATCATAATTATGGGTATGGGGGTGGACAAAGAACTCTGTAAAACTGAATGACTCTTTGAGTCAACAAAGTGGGGTGTGAGTTTCGGACAGAACAGTGAAAAGAACATTAAATAAAAATAACTTGAGGTGAGAATTTATTTTTACAAAGACTTAAATAATGCCAAACCGTACGAGGGCGTCGTACCCTACGTTTATGTTTATTATCGACCCGGTATAATGTGTAAATTTCAACCCTCAAATAAAATGCTTAGACCAAAGAAAATCTACGTGAAACAAGGATTCCAAATCCGCAAAACTCATCAAGAACTGTCAATGCAATGTCAAATTACAGCTTTTTAAAGATTTTGCTACCCAAATTTTATGTCGAGTAGTATGTGCAAGGTCTAAGGGCCTTAATCCAAAAACTGACAAAAACGTCTAGAGATATTGATGTTACCTTAGTAACGAACCATATTGCAACGACCAAAAAAATTTTTTGTGGAAATTTCACTCATACAAACTTTTTGTTTTTGTTCATAACTTCATTGATCACCCCGTATATAATAAACCTATGGTCCTACGATAAATATACGTCATGCAGCTTAATCCGAATTAATATTGAAAATATTTAACTTTAAATTTTGTCAGAGTGGCCAGCAGCTTAGATACCTTATCTTATTTTTCCCAAGAAAGTATGATAACGGTAGTTTTTTTTTACTCACCTTAGTTTACGTTTTATGTCTAAAGTATTTTAACACAGTAAAAAAGCGTATTAAAAAAAAGGTACTAGTCCCATTATAAAAAATATCATTTAAATATTAATTTTGTTGTAAATGGTATTATTAATATTAGAAATCTACGTTTAATAACAGCTTTTGAAGAATATCTCTGAAACATTGAAACTTATCAGTATAATTACAAGTATAAAAGATGTTGCGGATTTTTTTCCACACCCAATAGGAATAAAATATACGGGTGTTCCCTTTAAAAGATATAACTTTTACGCCTAGTTTTGATTAATAAAGGGTAGTTTCGGATAAAGACGAATTTAACTAAAAAACGAGTAGGGAATGCTTATTAAAATTGATAGAGTAGCAAATAAGCTATCCCATACCGATTAAAAATATAGGGTGTTCCATTAGAATTTTTTTTGTAAATCTACGATTCTAGGTTTGGACCATACTGTATACGACTTCTGATATGTCGTATAGCCATCTGAATAAAAATAAAATACACCATATACATAAAATATCATACTACAAATAATAATTAATTTCGTTTGTTCTTGAAAGATACAGAGTGATCAACACATGTCCGTTCAGACAAAGAAATTGTCATATCTTTGAAAGCACTCCGTATAAGATGCTGAAATTTTATTGAGGTAGTGTACGAAGCGAGAAATTATTTATAGGGTGTTCCATTAAAAAATATATGTTTGTGTTGTCATGGCCTTATGGGCCACCCTGTATTTGTGAAAATATTTTCAAAATGTGCTGCCTAGCAAGTATTTTATTGCACCATTTCAATATTTTTTGTAATATAAATCATTTAGATGTAGTAGAAGACGGGAGCTAAGATGCGGGACCCTGTATAAAACTGTGAATGTCACTTTAGATACTATCATTGATTATAAACACTACAGATGAGCCGGCCTTAGTAAATTATTACTAAATTTCCACGTGGTTAAATTCACACACATAATATAGGTAGAATTCTCATACGTTTATGCAATACTTGAATTCCACACCACATTCCGTTTCATCAAAGTATTGCACAGGATACTTGTTTGAATATAACCTCGAATAAACTAGGTATATACAAGTAATTAATTTGTTTTTCATAAAAGATTAAGATATCATTTTGTAATATATTAGTGCAAAAGCAAATTAGTGTAGAATTACATAAATTTTATAAAAATTTAGAGTTTTCTTTAAACATTTTCCCTCGATCGTAACAGTTAAATAAACAAACACGGATTTCAGTCACGATTATTTTTTTTATAAAATGCTTAATTTTGTAACAAAAGATAATATCACACGTATCTTGTGAGAAATACATGTACAGGTTTTGACGAAATTCCGACCCAAAAACTCAAAAAATAGGTGAATAACCAATGCGTAAATCTTTTCTATAAAAATGAGTATATCTATGAGACTTTAAAAATTAGTATAGATACACCTTTCTATAAACAAAAAAAAAATACATATCACAATCCCCCACGTCCAAGGTCCAAAAATATTTAGAAACTTTTACGTTATTGTAATAGCTTATACCGAGTGACCCACTAAGGTCTGACCGTATCTTTGCAATAGGTACACATAAGAAAAAGCAACAAAATATAAAGTTCACAGGAAGGTCGCTTGGAGACGTAATAGGTATACACTGTGTCCCGTTTTGCGAACAAAGATAGAAAAATGCGGTTTTCGCGACCCTGTTTCACTTTTTCGTGAAACGAAAGATGATACAAACAGAATTGTGATAGTCCTATTAGTATTTGAGATACAGGGCGAAATTCAAAATTTACACATTTTAAGCACCCCTCGTAACTGTGCCTTGTAATTTATCGAAATGGTGAAAAGTGGGTTTTGTGCATAGTTTTCCATAGAATTTAGTGGCGTGCATAGTTTTCCCCACAAAAAGGCAGTTTCTTCGCAATAAACCAAAGTTTTTTTTTTAATGGAACACGCTGTATATTTTTTTATTATATAATAGAGCTTACTCTCAGCGTTCAAAAAATATATATTGTGTGGTACTTCTTTTGCATTATTAACCTCAAAAATGAATGTTACGTTAATATAACATTTTGATGATTTAGTTGGTCATGAAACCTATAAACTCAGTATAAACTTGTATTTTATTGAACGTCCAAGATATATTTGAGTATTAAAAAAAGGCTACTAGATTCTTACTACATTTGCGATGAATGGAATGAATGGAAAAAAAAATTTTTGGCCCTTAGGTCAAAAATGTTCGTAATTTTTTTTGCATTTTTCACGTTATGGCATAGTATATTATGTCAGGGCAGAAAATAACCTTTAGCAGTCTGCGGCTATTAACTGCACGTGCAAGCGAAACGAAGTGAGGACAGCTAATAACTAAAGGCTGCTAAAGCGTTTTCTGCATGTGTAACACACAACTGTTTTTCGCCTACCAAAAAAACAAAAAAAAGGAAAATACAGGGTGGAGCGTGGTAAATTGCTTTTTCTTTAGAATTCACGTCGTGGCGGCGCTGTTGGTTGAAGAGAGGGGAGAATGGGCGTAGTTTATCGTGAACGACGGGAGGTTTGTGTTCATCTGCTGTTCAATTGTAATAATGCAGTGGACGCGCGAGGATAGCTCATTTTGTGTTGAAGTGTATTTTTCGAATTCCCACTCGATTATTGCTGTGCAGCGTGCTTTTCGGTTGCAATTCGCAGTTCCCCCGTGCGGACGTGATCCTGGACGGAAATCAATTGTAAATTGGATAAATGCATTCAGAACAACAGGGAATGTGTCACCTGTACGAAGAGGACCTGAGAAAAGTGTTACGCCACAAAATTTCGAGTTAGAGCAGCAGTATTGCAATCTCCGGAACGCTCTGCTCGGAAACAAGCACTTGCTCTTGGCATTTCAAGACGTTCTCTCCACCGGATTCTTCATAATAAACTGAATTTTCATCCGTATAAAATGTTCGTGGTCCAGCAATCGTCAGAACGGGATTATGTAACAAGAAAAGCATCTTGTGAGGACATGCTTGCAACCATACCCCGTGACTCAAATGTGTTCTTTTCTGCTGAGGCACATTTTCAACTTCAACTCAGTGGTTGTGTAAACAAACAGAATATGCGGTACTGGAGCGAAACGAACCCCAGAGAAATTCACCAGAAACCCCTGTACTCGGACCCCGTCACTGTGTGGTGCGCCATACCAAAAGTAGGCATCAATGGCCCTTACTTTTTCAGGAAAATGGTCGTGCCGTAACTGTGAATTCCGATCGTTACTTAACTATGCTGCAAGAGTTTTTCCAGCCGGCTCTCGAGGCAATGCAATTACAGGATACCTGGTTTCAACAAGATGGTGCCACTGCACACACACCACGCGTTACCATTAATCATTTGAAGCAAACGTTCCCTGGAAGGTTTATCTCTCGGAGGGGGAACTCAACTGGCCCGCACGCTCACCGGACCTAGACGCATGCGATTTTTTCTTTGGGGTTACCTGAAGTCGAAGGTGTATTGCAACCGTCCCAACACCCTGGAAGACCTACAGAACAATATTCAAGCTGAAATTGCAAGAATATCAGACGCATGAGAATTTCAGAAAACGGATGCAGCAGTGTGTGGATAGTGAAGGTAGACATTTGTCAGATACAATATTCAAAACCATGTAATTTGTAACTTCCATTATTATCCAATATGAGAAAAATAAAAAGGTAAATTTCTAAATGTTCATTATTTTTTTATTTCATTCCCAAATCAGCAATTTTCTGTGCTCCACTTTGTATAACAAAATATAAAGCAGACGTATATTATATAACCCGTCTTTCTTTAAGTGGGAACTTCGCACTAAGATAAAGGGAAACACATGCATTTCACAGTAATAATTATATCCCCATCCTCGAGTCCGCCATGAGACACCTCTCCCCAGCGCTACTATATTATTATTTTACAGTTTTGTTCTCTTGATTTCAGACTTTGATAACTAACGTTATGAAAATTTATGTGACAGTCAAAGGTATCTAGATAGTAAAAAACTACACAATCATGTTGTTATGAATTTTATTTCACATTAATACGTTATAAGCAAATAAACCCTTAGTTACCGTAACCATAAACACGTTCATAACTCCCTTGGGAAGTTATGAACTGGTATCTAGGCAGTTATAGATCTATAACTGCCCTCTTATCATTTTAATGTATTTTGAGAAATATTTGCAAACTTGTCAGTTTTTATATCCATAGTAACCATGCCTACTTAATTTTGAAAACAACGTTCATTTAATTTTAATAACAAAACATTTCATTTGCATATTTCATTTTTAACGTATTAGTATGACTTAACAATCCCGAGGGACTTGCAATTCGTTACCCTCGGTAATTAACATACCCATAACTCCCTTGTCATATAAATAACTAT
Organism: Vesta saturnalis; assembly: GCA_036346205.1. Taxonomy (NCBI): domain Eukaryota; kingdom Metazoa; phylum Arthropoda; class Insecta; order Coleoptera; family Lampyridae; genus Vesta; species Vesta saturnalis. Next base: position 2,133,993 of record JARFJB010000001.1, read on the forward strand.
AGAAGCCCAAGGGACGATAAACATTACTTTCGGTCATATTTTTAGGTTTGATATGATTCATTTTCACATATGGTAGGCGAAAAAATTTTAAAATGTCAGAATTCAAAATACTTTTTTATATTACTAGTAGAATTTATGTCATTTAGGAATTATATAAACTGTTGTTTTCGCAACAACGAAAGTTAACTATGGAATGAATGTAAAAATGATAACCGCATCAACAGAAAGTGGATTTATACCTTTATAAAAATTGTACTTTTATGCACATATTTACACGTTTTCAATTTAATAACTAAATAAATATATACTGGGTGATTATGATTATTTACTTTCTCTGATCGTGATCATTTTTGTTTAGTACGTCGAGCTTTATACAACGTGTCCAAGATAAGGAGGGCCAGTACAGGGATCTCGAGAACCGTAAAAGATACGAAGTCGGTTAAATAGGAAGAAAGTTGCGCATTTTGGTGCTTAACAAAATGCTTTTTTGAAATCTAATAAATTTCGATTGGTTCCGGAGATATCCGCAAAAAACCGAAATTTTGCAAAATCGTTTTAATTTTTTACTGCGTTTGTTTCAAGAGGTATTTTAAAATAAGTGGTACTTTCTCATAGCCACTTTTTCCCCTCTACAAGATGGCGTTATTGAATTTGAAATCCGACGTTTCGTCTTTGACCGACCATCATCAACTTCATTTTTTTAAATACGGCTCTGATTTTCTAATATCAAATTGTTGAAGCTCTTTCAATTCTGAATTCAACAATGTACCACACTTCACGGTTTAGGTATGTTTTAGACCTTATTTGAGTATTATTAAAAGTTTTACTCGAATCGAAGCTGCCTTGTAAAATCTCTCATAAATTTAATTATTTCAGTTATTTCAATTTATCGAAAAAACACTATAAATAAGTTATTAACAATACTTTTTACAATAGTAAGTATTAATAAAGAACAATAAAATTTACAATTTTTTTTATTAAAGATTACAAATAAATAAGGCAGATAATCAATAATTATTAATAAGTATTAAACACGCACAGGTATTAACAATAAAAGATATAAAAAGATGACAATAAATCTAACATCAAGGAGTCGAATTTTGCATCGATCATCTTAGTACGTTTCAATGTCTCAGGTATCTATCACATTTCTACATCTATTTGAAAGAAAGTAGGCTTTGAAAAAAAAATGAACATCCCAGAGATGTATTAAATTTGACATTTACTGTGAAATTATTTTCTTTAAAAACGTTTTTCTTGCGTTTTGTTTGAAATATGGAACTTTATTCAAATGAAGAGAAATTTGATATGATAACTTGTTTCATTTCAAGTAACCGAAACTGTTATGCAGCGGAACATATGTATTTAAATAAATATCCGGAAAGGAGGCAGCCAAATAAAAGGGCATTTAGTAAGTTAGTAGTTAATCTTAAAGAATACGGTGCGTTTAAGAACCCTATACTTTCTCGACAAAAGCCTAGTAATGAAGAAAAAGTAAACAACGTATTATTATCAGTTATTGAGAACCGTGGAATATCAACTAGGAAAATTTAACAAAACGTTGGTGTGGCGAAATCGACAGCACAATTTATTTAAAAAAAACAAAAATTTGATCCATACAAATACAGAATTTGTCAAGAACTTAGGCCCGGTGATGCAGAAAGGCGTCGAACATTCTGTGAATGGTACACACGAGACGGTTATGTAAATGAAGCTTTTCCTTATCAGATAATATGGTCTGATGAGAGCATGGTGACTAAAAATTGGATTTTTAATAGACGAAATATTCATTAATGGGCCACAGAAAACTTACATTTACTTAAAGAAACAAGATATCAATATCGTTTTGGATTCAATATGTGGGCCGGAATTGTGGGAACACGAATTATAGGACCATTTTTTTACCATCATAATTTAAACTCTGAGCATTATCTCAATTTACTACAAAATGACTTAGAAGAAGCTCTGGATAATTTACCTCTAGCAGAAATTCGCAACCATTGGTTCCAACAGGACGGTGCGCCTGCACATAATTCAAGGGCTGTTAATGAGTACCTTTTAAATAAATTTCCAGGAAAACTTATAAGCACGTATTCTGAAACGCCATGGCCAGCACGTTCACCCGACATTACTCCATTAGATTTCTTTGTTTAAGGATATGTCGAAAATTGTTTATAAGGAAAACTTTGAAACAGAACAAGAACTCAGAAGATTGGTGCTTCAAGCTTTTCAAAGTATAACACCAGTTATGCTGATTAATGTTTTAGAAGCTACTATTACGAGATGCTATTTATGTTTAGAGAATGAGGGCAATCATTTCAAACACTTCCTATGAACTTAAATTCTACTCTTTGATACTAGTTTCGTTATTATTTTTGTAATATCCTTTGTTGTAAATACTTATTATTGTAAAAACTATTTATTTGTAAACCTAAAAAAAAGTGATTTTTCGATAAATTGACATAGCTGAAATAATTAAATTTATGAGAGATTTTACAAGGCAACTTAGATTCGAGTAAAACTTTTAATAATACTCAAATAAGGTCTAAAACATACCTAAACCGTGAAGTGTGGAACATTGTTGAATTCAAAATTGAAAGAGCTTCAACAATTTGATATTAGAAAATGAGCCGTATTTAGAAAAATGAAGTTGATGATGGTCGGTCAAAGACGAAACGTCGGATTTCAAATTCAATAACGCCATCTTGTAGAGGGGAAAAAGTGGGTATGAGAAAAGTACCACTTATTTTAAAATTCCTCTTGAAACAAACCCAGTAAAAAATTAAAACGATTTTGCAAAATTTCGGTTTTTTGCGGATATCTCCGGAACCAATCAAATTTTTTTAGATTTCAAAAAAGCAAACAATTTAATGATACGAAAAAATTGTGCAAAATTTTTAGTAGCAAAAAAAAATATAGTACACTAGTTATAAAACACACCAAATTCTTTCAATTTTACTTGTGCTTGTTTAAATTATCAATTACATTGTATTGTGAGGTCATGTGTTGCACACATTGATTTTTTTCACCTGCATCGGCCTCGTATTTCTACCGGTACGCTAAACTGTATGGTTAAGTGAATATCATCATGCCTTTTTATTTACCCACCACTGTCTCGTTTTTGTCCAATTTTTTAAAAATGAGAAGAGTTTTTATTTTTTATATTTTTGAAGCAAAAATGAGAAATGTAGGTACACAATCTTGTTTATCATCTAGACATTAATTGTTAAAAAAATATTCAAGTTAATATAATTATTTGTAATTCCTGAAAAATACAAACATATAAAATTTTCTTGTTTTTACACCACATGATCATCTGTAATTAAAATAAGACAAAAATATAAAGCATTATTTCCCTCCATTTAATAACCTTGTAATTTGACACATAAAAGTATAGCTAATATGGCTAGTTTTCGCCTTCCCGAGTAAATATGATTTCATAAAATAATTAATGGCTTAGAAAATAAATTTACATATACCTAAATGTATTGTTAGGTTATGTGAAGAATTTATGCACCACTAAGATATGTTATAATACAAATACTTAAAACGGCATTTTGCTCGCATTTATGTAAATATGGAAAATGCTTGTACAATGCTTTGAACCTGGAAGTATTTTTATGAGTCGAAGCGTCGTATTTCTGAAATTCACCTATACAGAATTGTTTTTCACACTATTAACATTATAACTGAAAGAACATACGAATAGCTGACATTAAACAATATATAAGAACGAGATCAAGTATAAGAAACAGCAATGTCCAATATTATAACCTAATTAACTTACTTGTGCCTTTTCAAAGTTCTCTCGTTCAACCTCCAGGCTTGTTTTTCTGGGTTGTAACACACGCGGTAACGATAATGAAGCCATTATTTAAATTTTTGTTTAAAACATAACCGTAATATCGCAAATCACATATAACATTTACGGCAACACCCACATTTGTTTAACTTAGGATATTGAATGAGCTTAGCAGACAAACATTCAACTCGTCCTCTTCTAACAGTCATTGGCGTGCGCAGTTATTTCTTACGCAACAAAAACACTGATTCATATTAACAGAAAAAATTTATCTTTAGCCTTCAATTTATATAGAAAGTTAAGTTTATAAAATTGACATTATAACTACATTACTCGATTTCTAAGAAATTGTCTTTAATTGCATATGTCATTCGTTTATTATTAATGCTGTCTAATCATCATCTGAGCAGGATTAAGAACCCTTACTTGTCCTAAACTTTTTTTTACACGATTGTAGTGCCTTCATAGGCCTACGTAAACATAATATAAAAAACACTACAATTCTAGTCCGATTTTCATTTCTTTTCAATTTACAAGGTTTTACAAAATAGTATATTTACATCAAGGTAGAGAAATTCATGATTTTTCACGCGTTGCAACAATGCAATGCAACGCAATAATGGAAAAATGGCTTTCACTCCAGAGTTTTGCACTGGCGCAGATGTTTATCTGGCTTTTAACAGTTTAACAGAGAATAAAATATGTGTCATGGCAGCGAGTCTGACTTTTTGATTTGTAATAAATATGTATAAACGTGAGAGTGTTTATTATGATTTCTTTAGTGAATAAAACCCTATTTTATTCTGGCGAGTGCAAAAATAGCTTTTTTTTAAATAAGCAAGCCATTGTAATCACAAAATCAGTTTTATAATTTGTTTAGTACGACAAGTTGCAGTATCTTGTCAACGTGATTTAAATAATTTTCCTGTTTGTTAGTTTGAAAGTTTTACAAAATACCGCACACCTATTTTAATGTTAAATTACTTAAATATACAAAAGCAGAAAATGCGAGGCCGGAATGTTTCCAGTGCTGCTGACATTGTGTTTAATCGTGACATTCATCAAGGTTTAGATGAAGTAGAACAAATATTCGTTTATGACGAATTCGTACACGAATCGGCGTTCCACAAAAAGGAGTAATCCACATACTCTACGAGCACGTGTTGAACCTCACCCTTTTTGCACTCCCTCGTACCAAATGTTTACCTTATTCGAATTTTATGAACACATTTCATTTTGCAATCCTCGCCCCCCTCCTCTCAATTTAATAAAATTAAGTTTTTTCATACCATTCGCTTGCACTTGGACGAGATTGGATTGCATTTTCTAAACAATGTCCGATAATTGAGTCTGAACATTACTAACTGCCCTTCTCCCTGATTTATTGAACATTTCTTATGTTTTTGAATTGCACTCCTATAATAAACCACATCTTTTTACCTTCCAACTTACATATACATATGCAGACATAGAAGGTTATGTAATAGACTTTTTTTACTAGCGCTAAATCGACTTAGCTCATTTTACAACTTTTAGTCAAGTTTCGCCAAGATCGGCCATGATGTCTGGATATCTGTGTGTAAAAAAAATGTTATTGAAATTATTTCATTTCTTTTAATTTCCATTTTGCCCATAGGATTTCACTTCCTCACAAATTCCCGATAATTAATTCCAAACATTTCTAACTGCTCCCGCTCACTTTCCATTTATTGAAGCTTCTTTACATTGTTAGACTGGACACCCTTTGCACCACATTTTAGCGCCACTTAAGTTGGAAGGATATAAAGACATTCTGTGTTGCAACCCCCTCCCCACTTTAATAAAGTTACGCTTTCTTCGTACCTTTAACTTGCACTTGTATTGCACAATTATACTCCACTATGTTTGCACTTCCTAAACAAATGTCCGATAATCGATTCCGAACATTACTAACTGTCCCGTACCATCCCACCTTCTTTTTCCGGACCCTATCGCCTTACTTGAACAAAATTGAATGTTTTCTTTACCTTTCTCTTGCGTTTGTATTCCACCACTATGCACTTTTAAAATTTTGAATTACGTTTCATAAAAAATGTCTGATAATCGAATCGGAATACCTCCACTTCCAGTGTATTGAAGTTTATGTTGTTGGATTGCACTCGTTATGAACTTCTATGTACCACAATTTTTTTTTCTTTCACGCCGTTCAGGTCAGTAAATTTTGATCATAGTGGCTTCCCTGTCCCCCTCCGTCTCACTTACTTTACTTTTTTTCTTTCTGTTTTGCTTGCACTTACATTACAACACTAACATTTTGAATGACGCTTCCAAAAATATGCCGATTTCAAAGATTACTAAGTGACCTCTCCTGCAATATGTTAGAGATTTTTTATATTCTTGGGTTGCAGCCCCTTTGCAATATATTTCTACCCCTCAGTTTAGTGAACACACATTGTAAGGGATTTATACTCATCTTTTACGGACAGATTTTTCAACTCCCACTTTAAGTCAACTTTTCCTACGGTCAGTTCTTCAAGCCCTAAGACTTCCGCTATCTTATATTTTTAACAGTTTCCACCACGTTGGATTTGTAACCCTTAGTTAAATATTCGAGTTTTACTACATTACTTTACTATGAATGCTGATAAAAGTCAATTACTTACTAGTTTGGTAATAAGTCAATTAGGACTAACATTTCCAATTTACTCACATATGCTATAGACTCAATGTGTTCATAACTTACTAGCCTGAAGGGAAGGGCGAGGGAGGTTCGGAATGCAAGTTGTTCAAAGCTTAGCCTCGTGAACAGTGCAAAACAAAATATGCGGTGCATAAAAGTGCTATCCAACGACATTAAAAGCGTTCAATAAATTAAAGGCAGAGAGCAGTTTGTAATGTTCGGAATCGATAATTCCGAAGTAAGTGAGGTAAAAATAATTAAGTCATATAGCAGTTGTTGGTGTCAAATGAAAGCGTACAATGCAAGAAAGTGAATAGCCCATTAACAGTCCTCCCTCCCTTCCACCGTAGCCCCCCACCCAAACGGAGCAAAGAGTATGAGAAAAATAATAGTTAATCTACAGTCATTTAGTATTGTCAAATAAAAGCGTGCACTGTCAGGACGTGAAGCTCCTTTTACTACCCTACCCCCCCCCCTCCTAAAGGAGTAAAGATTGAAAGAAAAAAATAATTGGTTTATCTATGTCTACATATAGGACGTATGTTCAAGTGTAAACCGGAATTTGTATATAATTCTTTATTTATCAATAATTAATTCATGATTTTCCGTCATTGAAAAAACGTTTTAGATTTTTGTTCACAAAATTTTTAACCAATTCATTGTCTTCAAATGGAAACATCTAAAGCCTCACAAAAAGAAATAGTTTAAGTGGAGAGGAAGGGAATGAGAAAACGTGTCTTTGGTAACCTGAGTGGTATGAAGGCGGGCATAATCATGAAGGGGTCGAATGGGTCGAATTTCTGTATTGAAAACCACGGTCGCCACACTTTTTCGCAGTTGTAGCGTTTCAAACTATATTTTATATACCAGGATCTAACTAATCTCACACTACAGTTAAACAAATACAAATCGGAAAGGAAACTTTTACATATTTCCACCAAATTTGAATCTCCATTGAAAAAGTAATAAAAGTAAAAAAACCCTCTTATGAAAAGTATTAAGTTCGGGAAGGAATTATATAATTCCTATATATATATATATATATATATATATATATATATATATATATATATATATATATATATATATATATATATATATATATATATATATATATTTATTTAAATAAGGCATTTTTTTCTTGGAAACTTGTGTAAATAAAATTTATTTTGACAATTACAAAAAAGGTAACTATTTTTAACAAGTATAGAATATGAAACAAGGTAACTAATTTAAATTTAACCTATACGAGTGTGTTTCACTTCGGGTAGTTGGTCTAGTATATGATGTAGAAGGTGTAGAAGTGGGGACGTCAGGAATAGTTGCAGCATAGGTGTTTGACATTTCTGGAAGATTTGGAGTTGGTTGAAATCTCGAATCAACTTGTTTAATGATATTCTTCCAAATTCGTGGAATTCTAGAAGTGTCAACACGTTTATTGAGGGCGTTCGGTCTTCTTTCAATTTCAACTGCTTCTCTAATAATTCTTTCTTGTAAGGTATATAGAGGTGCAATTAAACGGATATTGTTGGTGTTAATTTGGTGTCCTGTGTCTAAATGATGTGCAGCTAAAAACGATGATGGGTTGTGCTGTTTAATTGCTAGTTTGTGTGCATCGGCTCTAAATATACAATATTCTATTAGTTAGTCCGATATGAGTTCCTCGACAGTTGTTGCACGGTATCTCATACACTCCTTGGTTTTCATTGGGAATTTTGTCTTTGGGGTTTCTTAAAAGTTGGAACAAAGTTGAATGTGGTTTGAATGCTGGTCGGAAGTCGTTTTCGGGAAATCTCTTTGCTATTCTGTCTGTAATTCCTTTTATATAAGGTAGAATAACAGGAATCTTGCGTTCATTGTTTGACAAGTTATTATTTCTAGGTCTTCTTACTTCGTTGGCAATTTTCAATATTTCTTGATCTTTATATCCATTTTGGAGTAGTATTTTATTAATAGTCTTCATCTCTTCCGTTTTAGAATTTTCGTCAGATAAGTGGTAAGAGCGGTATATCAAGGATTTCATAACGCTACGTAATTGACCAGGATGATGATGCGAAAGAAAGTTCAAGTATCTATTCGTATGAGTTGGTTTTTGATAAACTTTGCGTGTAAATTTACCATTAGGAAGTCTTGTTATCAGGGTGTCCAAAAAAGGGTGTGAATTATTTTCTTCAACTTCCATAGTAGCGTCGTGAATCTTGTTAATGTGTCCTAGAAAACTGTTCAAGTTTCCGTTTCCATGGGGCCAAACTACAAATGTGTCGTCAACATAACGAAACCAACATTTAGGTTTTAAATCTGCAGAATTTAAAGCAGTGGTTTCAAAATGTTCCATATATACATTCGCAAAAGCTGGAGAGTGGCGAACCCATAGGTGCTCCTTGAATTTGCTTGTAGAATTTATTTAAAAAAAGAACATTTCGGATTGTACACATAAGTTATTTATAATTGTATCCAGTTAATAGCTATTTGATTAATTTTGTAGGATTATAGGTACTTTCTGTGGTAGTGTGTTCGTTTTAATTCATTTTTACTTTCTTATGGGCGATGTATCCAAAAGTAAGGTATTGTTTTCGTTAAAAAAATATATTTCGAGTTTTTAACGGATTTACACGATTTCAGAATTTTTAAAACCATGACCGATTTCTACTTGGTGTGTTACAATCGAATAGAATTAGTTTTAACGATATATTAATTTTTAGACGTTCGGCAACTGATAGAAAAAATAATTTACTTTCTAGGTGTTTTAGAGAATTATTAAATTTTGCCCTTTACCTACGCTTAAGTTTCTGAAATAATTTACAATTACATTTTTACGTATTTTATCATATAATTATCACTTGTTTGTTTCTTTTGTAAGTGTCAGTCTGTCCGTCCGTCTGTGAGGGGGAGAGGAGGGCATACGTTTGTGTGTACGTCTCTGTGGTTACGATAACTTAAAAAATACGTTAACGATTTTAATAAAACTCTACATTTAACGTTACTTTTAAAACATCTCGGTTCTATCAAATTTTGGTTAAAATCCATTTACTGATAGAGGTACTTTATAGAAGGCGCTATAGTACATTTTGTAAACATCTAGAAAACTGCTAATTCTATTAAAAAAGCGAAGATAATTATATCTTAGATTAAATAAGTTTTTTTGATAAGGGTATTTGGTAAATTATACATTACAAACCTGCTATTTAATACGCTACATTTAAATTGAAACGATAAAAACTTTAGTCAAAGGGCGAATTTAACATTTAAAATGTACTATAGCGCTCAAAAAAAATACTAGACAGCTTGTTACTGTAGACACTTCCAAAATTCAAATTTTGATGTACTATCGCGCTCAAAAAATTCTGAAATAGCTTGTTACTGTAGACACTACCAAAATTCAAATTTTGATTTAGATACATTTATTGTATGTAAATCGGACATATCATGATTTTCAAGTAGGGGTTAAGCATTTGCATACTGGCAAATTTGATAGATTAAAGACTCTTATAAACTGCCACTTTCATATTTCATGGCCATAGCCTGCTAGAAAAAATGTGCCGTCAAATCAAATGCACACAACTAAAATTTTGCTGTATAGTATTTTTTGAGTGCGATAGTACCTACAGTAACCTGCAGGATACGATATTTTTTATGTTGCCATCTAAAGATACTTGATAAGGACTGCTCAGACGAGTCCAAATTTCTGTCTTTATTTAGTTAAACTTGAAGGAGACGATTTGTTTAGCACTATTTTATAGCAGTTATTTAGAAGGCGCCATAAAAACAGTTTGCCTTTATTGCGTATCAGGAAAAGAACTACCAAAGAAAAACCTAATAACAACATAAATAAAATAGAAGTATTAATTATAAATACATAAACCAATGCATATTTATAATCTAGGTTATTAAAAGATCTAAATTGTTATAACCCTACTCTCATCCTAATAAATCAATGCTGTAATGTTTAATATAGGCCTGTATCTCATAAATGGTGATCAACCTGTGATCTAAAGGTTAGTTTACTATCAGTGTAGCAAACACAAAAATTCAATCTGACAATAATGCAAATTGCAATTTCTAAAATTGTATTATAACAACCAGAAGTAGAAAAAGTTGTATAAAACACATTTCGTGATGTGTACTGCAGTGCTCCTGCTTTGAAACACTCAACGTTTTGCATCTCGTTCTCGTATTACAAACTTGCACTCGCCCGGTGATACTAACATTATGATACTTGTATTTTTAGGGGAATACATGCCTCATACAAAAATAGTTGCATCATTACGCAACACTAAATAAAAATGCAGGGTTTTATTGAAAATTCTTGTTTAAGGTAAACTTCAAAAATAATTCAATGTTTTATTGTTAAAAATATTGGCCGTTCAAGATTTCTAAGCATAGAACACATATTTGTTTTATTCTTCAGTCCAATTTGTATCTTTGAAGATTTGCAAAATATTTTGTTTTGTGATTGCAGTAGCACCTATCACGAATCAGACAAAACTTATGTATTTTGAAGCATAAATGTGTATTTCTCAAGATTGTGAAAAGTCTGGTTTTGCAATTACATCACAAATAAAATAACTTTTTTCCGGAAAAATATACTTATTTTGTAGCATAGAATCAGAAACTATTAAATTGAACTTGCAATTTTGAGATTTATAAATACATCATCCTCATTCCCTTGAGGATGAGGGAAGAGATCGTATTTCGTATTTTATAAAAACATTGAATATGTATTTTTTTGTCTGATGGAGTATAGTTTGACAGTTTCAGAGCTTTTTATTCATTTCATATAACTAACAGTGGGTACTACGGCAGTATAATAAAGACCTGTTAGCATTTACCACACCATTACAATAACATGTCCTCTAAACCTTACCTCCTGACATTTGATGTAGCATAAAGATGAGTTATTATGTGCAGGTCACATTTTGGAATTAAACAAATTTTAAATTTTAAATAAACTTCCAACAAAAATTTGAAACAAGCAATTTTAAGTTTGAAATCACATAACTAAAAATTTCTAGCCTGAAAAATTATCAATCCAGAAATTTTAAAACTATCACTCGAAGTAATTAAAGCTCTTAAAAAAATATCAATCATATGTTTAAAATAAATGAAATGTTTTGTTATTGAAACATAGAAATTAGCAACATCAAACTTTTAAATATATCCAAATGATGTCATATTAATTCTATATCTAAAAATAATCTGTTCCAATATTATGGTCAATTTTCTTTGGAAAAAAGACTTGATCTCTGAGGTGCCTCACTAACAGAAGTACATGCCCATTTTAACAAAAGTCTATCAGCAGTCACATTTCCAAGAAATGTAATTAATTTTCAAGTGTTGACTATTTGTACAATCAACAATCAGACTAATTCTAAATATGATTACAGAGTTTACAATCCACAAATACCACTTATGTATAACTGGTAATAATAACGATTTTTTAAGGTAATTTTCTACACTTAGCAAACAATACAACTGGTCGCGTAACGCCGTTGTTTACATGTATTTTGTGTGACATGTCTAATATCAATAATTAGTAAGGCAACATGAAAAGCGAGTAGACGAGTTTTCTGTGCAGTCTGCATGTTGTATTGAAATTATTTATACATTAATACTTTTAAAGTGATCTGGCAATGTCCTAAGTTATAATGCAGAAAGGTAACTAACTTTTGATTGATCATTGCTAAGATAAAAAATATAAAATGCCTTTTACTCGTAAAACACATGAGCATGTAGATGAGATTTCAAAAGTCGTGGATAAAACATTTAATAAATTATCTTCCACAAAATACAAGGATTTTTAATAAGAAGCAGTTTCTGATGCAGTGGTCAATACTGTCTATAATGCCTCTAATTGAAAACAAATTTGCAGAACAAAATCAAAGAATTTGAAATCTGCAAGATAAGGTTTTACAATTAGATAAAAGGAATATTTTATTATTACAAGGTTCTCATGCTAATGTACAATATCAGAATACGAAATAATTTAGTTATCTCTGGGTTTACCAAAAACAAGAATGAAAATTTAAAAGATAATCTTATAAACTTTTTGGATAAATGATAATAAATCTGGACATAAATGATATAGGTACTGTTCATCTTGTCAACTCTAGGGCAATTGGGGCAACTACAACTCAACCTGTAATTAACCAATTTGTAAATTCAAAAAGAAGATGTTAAAAAACACCACCGTTTCTATCAAAGAAGATTTATCAGTTACGAAGCATCAACTATATAAAGAACCAATTAATAAATTTCAATTGAAAAATGTATGGTCTAACGAAGGATGCATTTTTATTAAGAGTAACACCAAAATTACAATTGTAAGGAATCTTGATGAACTAAATAGCTTGTAAAGAAATGATTTTTCTGCCTTAATTTTTTTTATTCACTTTATGTTACATAATGAAAATTTTTTAATTTCTTGGTTTTTACTTAGTTATCATAGTAATTTGTAGGGGCTTCCACAGATAAAATGTTTCTTTTTTCCCTAAATTTTGTTAAAATTTTTGTTAGCATTTTGAATTGAAAGATAAGTGAGAATTATATGTCTAATTTGTATTCTTTTATTTTTATATTGCACTTATATTATTTTACATATAAAATCCTTTATTATCTAAGAGATATATTGATTAAACCAGATGGAAGTATGTAAATTTGCACACCTGAACGTCAGATCAGTAATGAATTCAATTAATCCAATTAAAGATTTTATAACAGAAAGGATTTTGATATATTCACGATGTGTGAAACGTAGCTGACACCTTCTTTACCAGATAATTTACTTTAGATGGATAACAATAATATCATTAAACAAGATCACATTCATCTAAGGGGAGAAGGTGTGGGTTTCTTTTTAAATATAATACTGTAGCGATATTGAGCAATGGTGGTTAGAAATATAAATAAATAACCTTAAACTTGCTAATGGCGTTCGTTATAGACCCTCCCCGGAGCAGATTGTTCTCATTTTATACAATATTTACAAGATACACTTAATAATATAAAGCTACAATACAATAATGTATTTCCTTCTAGAGATTTTAATATCAATCTTTTAAATATTGATCTCCCAAGCTTTTGTTAATTAATATGACATCTAGTTTAAATTTAGTACATAGTGCAATACTCTATCCGGATATCATGTACTTCGTCGACAGTAATCGATTTAATTTTTGTATCAAACCAAGACTTAGTAGAACCTTGTGAAGTATACAGTTGTAATGGTATCTCAGATCATGAAACCATGCAAGTTAATTTAAAGTTGGGCAATAGACGTATAGAGCTTTAAAATTTTTTTAATACCGATGTGCTCTCTAACAATTTATATACAATGTGCCCATGATAAGGTATGGGGATCTTGAAAACGCTAAGAGATACGAAGGCGGTTAAATTAGAGAAACGTTGTATAATTTAGGGCATGCTCACATGTAATTAGCAAAAGTGCATTATTGTTTATCGTTTCCGAAATTTAAAACAAAATGTGATTTTTTGGTTTTTCATTTTTCATAATTCCTTCATTTATTTTAAAAGATTTCTAAAAACCAAAGGTACCTTCTTCATTGTCACTTTTTGAATTCTAAAATACCCTGTATTCAGTTTTGAAGCTGAAAAATTCGGATTTTCATTTTTTATATGACATCAGTTAATGTTACAAGGCTTTGATAAAATAACACTTGTTTAACATTTTGTTGAGAACTCTTTAACTTAGTTTTATTGTGTTGAGGTCATTGTTGTTATTTCAATTGTACATATTTTAAGTTGTTTTTATAACCATTACTTCATGGGTTGTTTATTTGGTTTTGTTTAGTTAATTTATAATTATAATTAATCAATAAGTGTATCTATGGAAAGACGAAATTTTACAAATGAAGAAATGTTCGATATGTTGACGTGCTAAATCTTGTCCCACAGAAATTGTGTACTTACTGAGCTGATGTATTTGGATAAATATCCTGAACAAGACAACCTAGTAAATCCATTTGTAGACATTTGGAACCTAATTTAAAAGAATTTGGTTCATTTACAAAACCTATCCTGACAAAAACAATCTGATGACGAAAAAGCTAATACCGTTTTACAAGCCGTTGTTGAAAACCCTGAAATATCAACAAGACAAATTGCACATTGTACTAATATAGCAAATTCTGCAGCACAATTAATTTTAAATAAAAAGAAAAGGCCACGTATTTCATTCCCTCCCCTATACTAGGAAATGTGACGAAGATCTAAATTTTCCTTTTAAAATACTTTGGTATGATGAAAGCATGATAGCCAACAATGGAATTTTCAACCAACGTAACAAACATTATTGGGCAAAACAAAATCCTTATTTAAAAAAGAATCAACATAGATTTGGATTTAATATGTGGATGGGCATTTTCGGACGAAGAATAATAGGACTTTTATTTACCACAACAATTTGAATGTCGAACAATATCTGAACTTGTTAAGGACTGATTCGGAACACGCCTTGGATGAATTACCTCTAGCACTTGTTAACTGTTGGTTCCAACAAGATGGTACCCCAGCTCATAACTCAAGAAATGCACAGGACTAACTATCATTGCAGTTTACAGGAAAATGGATTAGAACTTATAGTGCAGTACCTTGGCCAGCCCAATCGCCCCAATTTGTTCGTTGGATTTTTTTCTGTGGGGTTACATGAAAAACCAAGTGTATGATGGGAGTTTTGAAAATGAAGAGCAGTTGTTAGTATCGGTTAAGGCAGCATTAATAATTTAACATTAACTAAATAGGTTTAAATGATTGAAGTTGTTCAATTTGTACATAAAAAGATATTATCAAATACTAATATTAATCCGAGTTTTTCTTAAAAATTACTTCAAAACCATAATGTGTAATACATGGTTAAATTCTTAATAAAAAATACTATCGAATACAGGATGTTTTATTGGTTGCGGCAATATAAAAAATAAAGTTAATGATGGTTTCTCGGAGACGAAACGTCGAATAAAAAACTTGAAAACGCTATCTAATAGAATTCAAAAAATGACAATGAAAGTACCTTTGGTTAAAAAAATTTTTTTTTTAAATAAATGAAGAATTTACGAAAAATAAAAACCCAAAAATCGCATTTTGTTTTAAGTCTCGGAAACGATAAACAATAAATAACTTTTGCAAACTACATGTGAACATGCCCTAAATTATACAACTTTTCTCTAATTTAGCCGCCTTTGTATTTCTTACCATTTTCAAGATCCCCATGCTGTTCATCCTTATCTTGGGCATGTAATTTAGACTTAGATTCATTGTATTACATACAAACCATTGATCAAAAAGTAAGTTTTTTACAAAAAAAGTCTCCTTAAAACACAAATCAGAAATATATAGAAAATCCTTGTTATCAAATAACCAAAATTTAAAACAGGCTAAATTCAAACATGCATTGTTTGACGGCCAAAAGTACTTAATAATGAATTGAACTTAAATTTAGTTAAAACGCTTTCTTATTCAGTAGTGTGTACAATAAATACCTTTCACCTGGCATTTTTCTTTTATTTCCTTTTCTTTCTATATATAATTAAAGAAAGAAAAAATATTTAAGTTGCGTTGTTCTTTTTTCCATGATTTTATGTTTACTTTTATTTAATTCACAAAATAAAAATCAAGGTTAAGTACAAGAGCAGCTATGCTGAACTTTGCCTTGTGAATCCAATATGTTCGAATTTAATTTAATTTAGAGTTCTTTAATATTACTATTGTTATAAAAAATTCCGTTTTTTTTTTTGTTTGTTATTGTTATTATTATCGAATATTTATGATCTACTAGACCAATAAATTATTATTATTATTTACCAAATGAAAAATTTTTTAAATTAATAAAAACGCGGAAAAGTGCTTTGCACTTGTTACAGCAAATATAATAGGTAAACAATTACAAAATTGGACGCTGTAGGGGAAAAAAGAAACTGTATGACCTGTGTCACAGCGATAACACCAGTAGGCGTCAATGAGCGTTGGAACCAAACCCTACTAGTAAACATTGTAACCAAAGTAACTCAAACAATGTTTAACTTGTGGTTTGATCAATGTGTTAATGCTTTCCAAAAAAATATTTTCTTTTTTATTACTACAATTGAAGATATATCTAATGAAAAATACCAAATTTATTCTATCTACAAGTTATTATCTATTTTACAAAGAGATTAAATTCAACATATTCTTTAAAAAAAAAAGCAACCCTAGGTTTCATTTCAAAAAAGTATCTATAATGTATAAAATGCCAGGTAATAAGCGAATTAGCTTATCCATAAGTATAACTATACTAGTCATCATTTAGTCTTTGTCTTCTATTTCCTTTTGCTACTGAACCAATTTTTCTTTTCTTAAAACCAGTAGAGCCACTTCCCAAACTTTCGACCACTTTCTCTTTAAACTCTTTTGGTGCTGGTTCTGGTTCAGGCTCGGGTACTGAAAATTGATACTCCTCTTGTTGGGGTAATTGCCAATCAATTTCTTGCACTCTGAAAATAACCAATAAAATATTAGTTAAACAATTTTTGGAAATTGTTCAATTATACTCTGTTTGTTTAACAGTTTGCCACTGTCCATAAGGGGTTGAAGGTCCTGGTGGTATAAGTGGTGCATATACAGGTTCTACTTCAGGTTCAGCTCTTCTTTCTTTCATTTTTTCACGTGCTAATCTGGCGCGTTCTTCTTCATCCTGTCGTTTCAATTCTTCATACCTAAAATAATCTAGTAAAAAAGTTTTTATAATGTTGAACAAATCTAACCTTACACGTCCTTGAATTTGTTGTTCCCTTCGTACAAGATTCAACTGGTTCTTTGTGTTTTGAAGTGATGCTAGTTTTTGTTCGGCTACAGTTAAGTACCCTTCAGATGGTGGTTCCCAAACCGTTTCTAAAAGTTATTATTGTGAATAATGCTTGTTAGAATATCAATTTACCATTTGTAAGTATATTCCGATAAGACACTTGTCCACTACGTGATTTTTCTTCATGCCATAATTTTTTGCTACTATTTATTGCTGAAGTGCTACCTTTAATCTTTTTGTTAATAGTAACAGAGGTTAAATCGGCATTTAATTCTATGTCTTTTCTGTATGCTTCCAAAGCAGCTGACTCCATGTGCTGTAGAACATTATCAATTCTAACAGTTTCCTTCTCTTCACGTTTTGCCTTTTTATGGATGGCCTTTAAACGCTTAGATACATTTTCCTTATGTCGTCTCCCTTTTTCATGAAATTCTATGCTCTATAATAATCATACCTAAATATAAAACATTGCATTTTTTAATAAATTACGCTAATCATTAGAAAGATAAAACTATTTAGCTAAGCTGAAATAAACAAATTACAACTGCTTATGACAATCTAATGGAATACTTATTTTTTTACTTTTTAATCAATGTTTTATTGCTAAAAATATCAGGGTTTGGTATTTAGAAGTTACCCCCGTCCTATTCCCAAAGGACCATCATTGGATGCTAAACCTATGCATTTTGTAACGAATGTGTGTTTCTTGAGAATTTCGAAGACTTGTTTTGCAATTACATTACGAACAAAACAGTTTTTTTCAGAAAAAACCTATTTACTTTGTAGCATAGATTTACATATAATTAAAAACGGTGCTTCGAATTTAGAGTTTTTAAACACAACATCTCAACTTCTAAGATAATGAAGAAAGAGACCGAGTCTTTACATCATCTATATTAGGTATTTTCTCTTTAAATTACGATTTATGCTTCACTGGGACAAATAATTATTTTCTCATCTTTATATACCTATTTTTACATTACCATTCATTAAATACTGGTATTTATTGAAATTCTACCTTAGAAATTGGTATTAAATAACTTGCGGAAAAGGTATTTGTTTTGATAAAAACGAAAAAACGCAGAGCACATTTTTCATTAATGCTTGCGTGAAGTATTTCTCTTTGTTTAATTAATTAAATGTAAATGTAAGTCTGAGATATGCAAATTTTGGCACGATAATCTAAAAAATTGTAAACATTTTTTGTTTGTTCCACGGTTAAGGTTCGGAAATAAAATTATTGGAAAATTAATTCTTTTCTGATTGACATGTTATTTCTCTTCTAGTAGGTATCGATTATATATTAATTGGTACCCCGTCAAAACAGCCCCGGGCAAAACAGCCCCGACAAAACAGACCACCGACAAAATATCCCCCATCAAAACAGCCTCCGATAGATCCAGTTATAATGGTGTTTGGGTTATACCACACACATACATTTGACGTGTAAAACGTAATGGTTGATATAAAATTCAAAGAAAACAGAAAAAATATGATTCTCAGGTGGTGAATTGTACATTATTAAATTATTTCTGTCAACATATTCTGGAATTTTTTATTTAACTTTAAATTTTATTTAATAATTGCAACAATACAAATAACCTAAATGTAATAATAATTATCCCAACAGAAATTTGGAAAAAGGAAAGTTCACTTTAATGCAACAAAAATTAGTATATGATTAAAATAATTATCCCTCTTTGTGACATTATAACAAAATTTTATACTTACATTTATTTTCCTTTTTATTTCGTGTATAAATAAATAAAAAAAAAAAATGAAACGGTTTTGTTAAAAACAGAAATAAAAAATAAACAAAACCAAAATTAAGCAAAAAATACATAAAATAAAAAAAACAATTGAAACAAAAGTTAAAAAAAATGGTTAAAAAAGAACAAAAATAATCAAAAAACATAACTTTTTAAAGACAAAAAACGCAATTAAAAAGAAGAAAAAGAAGATCAAAAAACAAAAATGTGTAAATTTTATGCTACATACATTCAAGTTACCTCATATTGCTTCTTATTCGACTAATTAAAATATTATTGAAACTTTCTCACAGATTGTATTTAAACTAAATTTAATAACTGTAAATAGTACCATTATGCACATGTTTTGTTGAAGCTACCAGTTATGTTGACAATTTACGTCTCACGTATAGTTAAATTTGTTACTCGTGTTTGATGGCTAAATTACCCGTCACATTGCTGTAATCCTGTATTATTTTTATGTAACTATTCACTTATTTATTTGAATAGGTAGACATTTTACACCACGATTGTTTAATTTCTCTTGTTCAATGCTTAATACACATGGAGTCTCGCATATAGTTGTACGGTTACATTAAAGCAATATCGAACATCGTTCTTTAAGCTGACATATTATTTCAGCTATGCATGAAAAACTGGCAAACTGGTGGGAATTCGATAACCAATTGCGCATAAAACCTACTCGCATTGTACTGTGCTGGTTTCTTTTAATTCACTATTATGCGTAACAGAGACGTGAACTTATTTAGCTTTTTTCCAAATTAATCTACTTTGTTTCGTGCAATCTTTACTGGTGGTAACAAGGCCACATCCTGCCTAACAATTCTATTTAATTTTATGAATTATTCTAATGTGTATGGAATTTTGTCATTGCACACATGAATATTATTTTCAGTATTTCTTCAAATTAACACTAATTTACACTAATATTTACCGAATATACATTCTTTTCAAAGTACGTAATTTCTTGTCAGATTTTATATGTTCCTTTGTGTATGTGCTAATTAAAAAATTCTCTTTCAGCTTTCCTTTTCCTTATCCTTTTTTTTTGACTTTTAGAATTTTAATTTAAAAAGTTCATGACACCCCTGGTTTAACATCGTTTACATTAGTCTAGTATAATCAATATTCTGACCATGCAATCCAAGTACTCATATTCCCTCTTAGCTGCTGGGTTAATAGGTTCTATATTGTGCACAGTTAAAACCTCCCAGGCACAATTGTTCTGCGAGAATGATAAAAAACCCGTTAAAACTATATTTTGAATTGATTTAGTAATTATCAATTTAATAAAATAAAACAAATAAAAAGTAAATTAATCAACATATAATAATTCTATTAAATGAGTGTCGGACTCGCACAATGTGGGTTTCATACCTACATTTAGATATCATATGTAACGATGCATTCTAAATACAAACAAGGTATACAGGGTGATTTACATAAACTATGTATTAGATTTTTCAACTTTGTCGGATTATAAACTTGAAATTATGCATGCTGCCATAATCGATCATCTCCGTTCTACCTAAAATAATTTTATTCCCCCAGCTAAACAATTCGATTGGTCTTCTAATTCCGAGTTTAGACAACCTAAGTCATGTTAACTTATCTATTACAGTTTTTGACCTGTCAATTTTTCTGTAAAAAATTATGGCCGTAGTAGTTTACGAAAAAATCGTTCTAAGTTAGGAAACCAAATTTGTGGAGCAGTTGGCTGGAAGTTCAGACTAATTCTTGATATCCTGTCGATGGTTCCATTTGCATTTGCACCATATGGGCGAAGGCATACAGTTTTTGACATGTTAATTTTTCTGTAAAAAATTATCGCCGTAGAATATTACGAAAAAATAGTTCCAAGTTAGGAAACCAAATTTGTGGAGCAGTTGGCTGGAAGTCCAGACTAATTCTTCATATCCTGTCGATAGTTCCATTTGCAATTGCACCATATGGGCGAAGGCGATTTTTAAGTGTCGCATTCAAAAATTGCCAAAAACTCGATTTTTCAAATGACACGTTCCTATTTTGTACGCTATTCGAAAGAAAATTCAAATTTAGGATGAGTTACTTAATCCTAACTTCAACCTCTATCGAGTTATTCAATAAAAATCAAGAAATGCCATACATTGCAAAGAGATGCTTTGCTTTTTCGAGTATACCATGGAAACAAAAGACAATTGTAAATAAGTAGTCCATAATCTGTCAAAGTGAAAACCAATTTCTAAATGAAAGTGATTCGAAAATGCAAAATTGTCCAAACGAAGTTGTGTTCGACTTTGTAATCCTTGACATATGTCAAAAAAATATTCAGCGAACTGTCCGGGAGAAATTTCAAATATTACCAAGAATGACACGCGGAAAGTTCTCACGATTGAGAAATTATTTTATAAATGTTGGGAAAGTTGCTAAACTCATTATATTTCATCAGAGTAAAAGATTTGGTCTAATCTTCACCAGTTCGCAATATAGATGATTTGAGACTTAGAATAATACAAACTTCTGGCAGTCTCGATCCCAACGAAATCAGAAGTGCTACGCCATCTATTGAAAGTAGAATCATAGAATGTTTGAACAACAATGGTAGTCATATTGAACATTTACGTTAGAGTTATGCCAACATTGTTCTTGTTCGGTATTATTAATTTGCCTTGTGTAATTAAATAAGAATTCACATTTTTTATTAATTTATTACAATTGTTTTTTTTTGTTTCCGTGGCATACTCGAAAAAGCAAAGAATCTCTCGGCAATGTAAGGCATTTCTTGATTTTTATTGAATAACTCGATAGAAGTTAGGTATAGGGAAGGCTTAAGTCACTCGCTCTAAAATACCTTAACCCGTGACATTACGCTCCATAATTAAACTC
The DNA here is from genome assembly GCA_036346205.1 of Vesta saturnalis. Taxonomy (NCBI): domain Eukaryota; kingdom Metazoa; phylum Arthropoda; class Insecta; order Coleoptera; family Lampyridae; genus Vesta; species Vesta saturnalis. The sequence goes on from JARFJB010000001.1 coordinate 2,155,883, forward strand.
GAAATGGGGTTTGATAATAAAGGTATACTTAAAAACACTCCTCTTTATGTATTTCAACACATAACTAGGATTTTTTAACTTTGATAACAATTGCGTTCTGAATAGAATCGCAATGGTACCTGCTTAATGATCGCAAGTTATTGGATAACTGTAAGTTTTTTAAATTGTATTTCATATATGGTGTTAAATTGTAATATAAGTTTAAGGTCTGAAGATGACACTGTGTGTCGAAACTAGTCACCCTTTTGTTATGTTTCACTAAGATTTTCAATATATACATTGTGGGGAAGGTTTCGTGTTTTTAAGTATACCTTTATACCTTAACCCGTTAAGTATTGGTGATTAATTAAAGGATAAGAGTAAGTAGGTATTTGTATGTAGATTAATGCTCGCAATAAGGGATTCAATAAGCTGGTGTAACCTACTGAAAATCGGTCATGGCTTTGCAAGAAGCTACTATTTAATTAACACGAGATATTGAATCGCATAGAATTGTCTCTTAATAACTAAGGGTAGTAATTTAATTACCAATACGACATCTCGCACGTACGCTTATTAAATTGGAATCGTTTTTTTAGATAATTGTGGATCTGGATAGGCTAAGTTTAGCCTGCCGTGCTAAAGCACTCAGTAACACTTAGGCGGATGAATATCGAGATATTGAATTGCCAAGAGGTGCCTATGAACAGCTACCTTAATTTTTTTCATATCATAGAGTGTGAGGAAAACAGGAACTAGGAAGATCATTCCAGAGTTTAGAAGCCGTGTAGAAGAATGTGGATTGTGTCCGTTTGGTACAAATGTAGATTTGTACTACATATTGATGATGTGAATGAGTGAACCGAGTACTCTTAGCAAAGGTGACTCAAGATGATATCAAAGAATGTAATTCAGCAGCGCAATAGCCACTGTCATACCCATAATACAAAGAAAGACCTGAAACTCTTCTTCTATACTCTATGTCTACTCTATGTCAGAGGTTAAGGACGGGTCTTTTATAAGCCTATTCGCACTTTCTTGAATACGATCAACGATATCGAGAGCGTATTGGGAAGCACCAACCCAGATATGAGAGTTATATAATATTATTAATTACATAAAAGATGCCACGTCAGACAGTTTGAATGCGATGGGATTGTAGATTGTTTACTAACATTTTCGACCGCGTAAAGGACTTAATGCGTGGACAAACGTGGTATGATAAACCTCAGTTTGATTGTTGTTATTAACGATACCGGGGTTTACAGAAACGTGTCTAGATGCCATTAAGAAAGCCTCACAAATTCATCTTTACGCCAGATTTCGCAACCACAAATGATTGCACACGGTTTTAGCTCTTAAAACTAACCCGTTCTTATTGGTTTTAAATGCAGAGAGATATATAGATGAACGAGTAAGCTGAGAAAGGGGTGCTGTAGTTTCTAGCACAGCCACTCAAAAACTTCCACGTCATTGATTCCGGGTACGTTATCGGTCACTTTATTAACGTAACTGTTTTATTTTCACCTTGCACTTGCAAAGCTTTGCTTTAATAAATTTCCAAGTGTATTTGATGCAGCCAGCTTATTTAGAATTGTTTGTTTACGAGTTGATTTTCTATATACGTAATTTATTGTAATTGTACGAATGGATTTTTAGGATTAGGCGTAAGGCTGATTTTATTCACGACACAATTTAATTCTTCAAATATAGTTCTAAAAAATATATAATGGATTACTCAGTGGCTCAGCGGTAAAGGTGTCAGACTTGTAAGTAAAAAGTACCAAAGTTAGAACCTGAGAGTACTCAAGTGCTTGGGAAAAAATCATAAATGAATTCGACTCAAGTGCGAAATCAGGCCTTCTCGGGACTAAGCCTGATGACGGAAGCAGAATCCGCTTTCTAAACGTCGCGCTATAAAAGCAAAAAATGTGGAAATAGGCCGATCAACTCAACTAACAATTGTGGGTGTGTTTTCATTATTTTTGTTTTTTATTTGCTTATATATATATATATATATTTTTTTTTTTTATGATTGTGGACCTGAACAGGCTAAATAAGGCCTATCGTGCTAAAGCACTCAGGAACACTTAGGAGGATGGATAGAGGGATGATGAATTGCCAATAGATGCCTATGAACAGCTACCTTAAATTTTCTCATATCATAAGTGAGAGGAAAACAGGAACTAGGGAGATCATTCCAGAGTTTAGAAGCCGTGTAGAAAAATGTGGATTGCGCCCGTTTGGTACGACAAGTGGAGATTTGTACTGCATACTGATGATGTGATTGAGCGAACCGAGTGTTTCTCGCAAAGATAGCCGGAGATGGTATCAAAGAATGTAATTCACCAGCACAATAGCCGTTGTAATAACGATAATACAAAGAAAGAACTGAAACCATCCTTCTATGCTCAAGGGACTGTATGTGAGAAGTTAAAGACGGGTCATTTATAAGCCTAATCGCTCTCTTTTGAATACGATTAACGATATCGAGAGCGTATTGGGGAGCACTAACCCAAAGGTGAGAATTATATTCCAGATGAGGCCGAATTTGGGCCTTATACAGCAAAAGGAGTTGTCGAGAGGTAAAGTACTGCTTAGATCTGTACAAAAAGCCTATTTTACGAGCAGCTGTTTTGGTAGCTGACAGAAGATGGTCAACCCATGAGAGATTTGAAGATACAGTCATACCCAACAGAGTAATAGAGTCTGAAAACTTAAGAACTGAGCCATTCATACTTACAACAGGAAATGATCGATCTTTTTTGGCAGACATAAGGCAACACTGAGTTTTGTTAGCATTAAATTTAACTAGATTATTGCTTCCCCATTCGAGAATACGTTGAATGTCTTTGTTGATTGAATTTGCTATTTCAGCTTTAATTTCTTGATTTGACATAGAAGGTGGATTATCACTATGAGTAGACTGAGATGAACTACAGTGAAGAGTGCTATCGTCAGCAAAGCAATGGATGGGGTTAGTTGTTGAAGAACTAAGGTCGTTTGTGTACAGCAGAAAAAGTGTAGGCGCTATAACGGATCCCTGTGGTACGCCCGCGTTAATGCTAACTTCTTTTGAAAAAAAGTCATCAACTACGACACGTATTCGTCTTTCATCAAGGAAACTAGAAACCCAGTTGATGAGCGCATCATTTAACCCAAACGAGGTGAGTTTGGCAAGTTGCCAAACTTGGTCAAATGCCTTTGAGATATCTAAAGCGACTACAACTGTTTCACCGGACTGCTCTACTGTATTGTTCCAAACTTGGGTCACATATGAAAGAAGATCGCCTGTTGAACGACTTTGCCTAAACCCATATTGATGGGCACTAAGGAGTTTGTTAGTTTCAAGAAACGTGAGCAGTTGCTGATTGATGGCTTTTTCCATGATTTTAGACAAAATGGAAGTGATGGCAATTGGTCTGTAATTTGAGGGATCGGTCTTATCACCTTTTTTGGGAATAGGTTGAACATTTGCTAACTTCCATGTTGAAGGAATTCCCAGAAGATATAGAGATCGTATAGAGCTTAGATAGGACTGGTACTAGTTCGGGGGAACATTTCTTTAAGAGAATAGCTGGGATACCGTCTGGGCCAGTCACCTTATTGAGATCAAGCCTACTGATGATCGATTGCAAGAGCTTGTACCGAAAATGAATTGGTTTCATAACGTATGAAGAAGAGTTGACTAGGGGCACATCTTTTCCAGAATCATTGAGACACGAGTTTGATGCAAACAAATCCACAAAAACGTTGGCTTTGTCTACAGAATCAGCAACTACCGATCCGTCAATAGATGTCAGGGGAGGAAATAAAGATGTTCGAAAGTTTTTACTAATGGCTTTTGCTAAAGACCAAAATTTACGACTGCCTAAAGGAGATGTAGCTAGTTCATTGCATTTTCGTTGTTCGAACAACTTTTTAGTTTTAGTGATGACACTTTTGCAGATATTTCTAGTACCAACGTATTCTACATGACTGTCAACCGATTTATTAGATTTCCATTTAATGTAACATTTATTTTTTAAATATATTGCATCAGAACAAGCCTTATTGAACCAGGGTTGGGAACGTGAATGACCTACACGGTACTGTTTTTTCGGAATGTATAACTCCATTCCCATGAGGATGACTTCAGATACTGAAATAGCGATGTCCGAAGAAGAGGACGACTTAAAACAATATTCACGCCATGGAAAGGTTGCACAGAAATCCCGTAAATCACTCCATCGAGCTGACTTAAAACACCACAAAGTTCTATCGGTTTTGCGAACAACAGTGGAATTAGGTACAGTAGAAATGATTTTTATTAGACAATGGTCGGAAAGACCTAAAGGCGAAAGAACGGAAGTTTTATAAACAAGAGGGTTTGTTGTAAGAAAGAGATCTAGAAGATGTGGAGTATGGTTAGGGTTATCAGGGATTCTTGTGGGTTCAGAAATCATTTGTGTGAGATCACATGAAATAGCAAATGTTTCTGCACTATGACCAGCGGGATTTGTAGTAGATGAAAATTGAAGCCAATTAGAGTTATGAACATTGAAATCGCCTACAAATGAGATATCGCAAGATGGAAACTGAGACAGGAGATAGTCAACTTTCGTACTAAGGTAATCGAAGAAGTCTTGAAAGTTGCTGTCATTAGGAGACCTATAAATGCAACAGTAGAATTTCACAAAATTAGGACCAGAATGTTTAAACCAAATCACGTCAAAATTTTTATTTTCTAAGGAAGAAACCCTCTTGCAATTCTGTCCTTGATGTAGGCACATACGCCTCCTTTATATCGAAAGTTAGAGTGAAGATGGTATTGAGGAAATTGCAAGTCGGGTGACTCGGAGCTTTCCGAGGAGACTTGTGTTTCAGACAGAAACAATATACCTGATACCGCGGATGTTGCAGTAGTGAATCAGAAAGTTGATACTTTCGATGACATCCCGGACATCCGAATGGGGCAGGATTTTACGTCCGGAATTTATAACCCTAGAAACCACAGCCATCTTATTTTTTAATTTGGGACTTTTAATCCGATAGGAAGAAAGTGAGGGCGAGAAGGAAGAATAAGGATGAGAATAGATTGAGGATGATGGAAAAGGTAACCGGCAGCCCTTACCGAGCTCAGAAAATCGGAGACCCAATATTAAGGAGCCCATGGTAAGGGTGGTGGTACCTCCCCGGCTGGCATATATATCATTAAACTGCTTTTCATTTTCTGTTTTTATAATTTTGTGCACGATTTAACCAGATGTAATGGTATTTTGTTATATCTGCATATTGAACCTTTTCTTTTGTTTGTTTGTTTTTTGTTCTCTGATTTATTAATGTACTTGTAAAATTGCTTATTGATTAATAAACTGGGTTGTCTTGGTAGTTCTTTCCCTCTCGTTAATTCTAATTTGAGTAGTTTCATTGTTTTCCAGTCCCCCTATGGTGCAACGCTTAACCTCATCAATTCCTAGTTCATTTAATTAACACAGTGTAGCCGACCACTACACGGCCAATTATTTTTATCAGATTTTTGAGTTTTGCGAGTAATTCCCTATTAGACTCGTAAATAAATTCTAAGGTTTTAACTGATGCACCGCAATAATTTGAGTTAGGGTAGTGTTATTATCAGTAAAGTCAAAATAGATCAATTGGCTATTTTTTTTTGTTGAATTTGCATCCTTGCGAATAAGTTCAATATTATATTCTTAAAGATTTTATAGTCTTTTAATTACTAAGAGCAACTACGGATTATACTTTTAAAGGTAGGATACCTTTAGACACTACGACATACTGGGGGAAGCGGTAATTTTGACAGTTTTCGGAGCATCTGGATTTGGGGAAGACCCTTACAGAACACTTTTTTACATTTTAAATTAAATTTTGTAAACTATACATTAATTTTCAGAATTCTTTAGAATGTATAAAATCTTAGAAAGTATAAAACATGAAAATGTAAACTTTCACCATTATGACATATTTAAAATACTTATCTTTTTGGGTATTTAAAGATGTATTTTTATATGTAAGTTATACAATCTAAACGATTCTATAACACTTACAGTTATCTTCGTCAGTAGTAATAAGTACTATCTTTCAAAATTGTTTAAGATGTTGAAACAATTTTGTGAAGTTTGAAAAATTGGAAACGCAAACATAGTCCTGCTATTAATATAATAGTTTGATAAACGTATAAAGCCAACTATGGAATACAATTTTAGTAAAGAATAACTGCCATGAAGATGACAAATCAGAACTCCCTCTAACCGTCAAAGGCTAACGGTGAAAAATGTCATTACCGCAGAACAAATTTAACAAAATTTAATCAAGTTATGATGTAAGTGTAAAGTTGTGAAAAACTTTTAATTTGAAATTCATAAAAGCATTCAGAAATAGAAACTGGAGATCAATTAAAATAATCCAGTCAAATCTAACAAAGAAATAGCTTTGATAATAAATGCAAGTGTTATTTAACAATGAACACACATTGGTAAAGCGTTTACTTCAATGTCTAGACGAACATAATAATGAGTTTGTCTTAATAATATTTCCATATTGTCAAATTTAATGCCATAATTTAAATTATTTAAGGCAAGGTCAGCTACCGCAAATTTCTCTGGTTGACAAAATCTCATATGTTCTTTACGCCTTGTATCAAAGCTACGTTTTGTGGTTCCAATTTTGAAAGATAGTATTACTTCCGAAGAAGATAACTGTACGTGTTATCGGAACGTTTAGATTGTATAACTAAAATATAAAAATACACAATAAAAAGTCTAGAAAGATAAGTATTTTAGAAAGTATAAAGTTAACAAATCCTAAAACCCTTGAAATATGCCATAAAGTAAGAAATTTTAGTAATATGCACGCATTTACAATAATCGACAAAATATGCATTTATATGCACTTTCAAATTAATGCAGGAAATACTCGTGTTAACGATTGATATAAAAATTAAACTACATGTTTTTCAATAACTCAAAAAAATCCATACACATCCTAGCGTTACTTACGACGTACTGGACCCTAAAAAGTACATTGAAATGTAATACGAAAAATAAAACAAGGCCATAAAGTATATGAACATGGTCAACTAATACTTGATCCTGATCACAGATATTCAATATCTTTAAACCGGTATCGTATCTTAGAAAACACATGGTTTAAACAAGGCGGAAAACACAGCGAGAGCTTCTAGTACCGCTTTACAAAACCTCTTCGAAAATCATGTCATATCGACCGACGGCGATATCGACTGGCCAACAAGGTCGACATGTGATTTTGAAAAATCGAGTGTATGGAACTTGTCCGCATAACATTAATGAACTCAAGAACAGAATTCGTAAAGTTTTCATTTAAATCTGTTCAATTGTTGGAAAAACTTAGGGCAAAGTAATGTTGAGAATGGAGGACCATCTAAAAAACATAATTTTCCGAATTACCTTACCTTCTTATAATTGCGAAGATACGCGATTGGTAAACGGCGAAATCACGAGATAGGTCTCTGTTTGTTACGCTGAAACATAAAACGTAAGAGGGATTTTCTACCGACGAGTAAATATTTTTAAAATCAACACTTGTAATTGGAATGTAAGAAAGGACGGAATCTTCCACGTAATCTTTCCTGTTTTTTTTTAGTTATAATAGCTTTTGGGAATGGTTCGAAAACGGGTTAGTTGTAGTTAGAGGGTCGATTCGGTCCTAGCGAGGGCTTTAGTGGAACCTCTATGAAATGCTCTATTTTGTTACAGAAAATTTTAAACCGTTTTTAGCGTAAATATATTAGTTTCCGTTTTAGCAAGGACTAAAAGCGCGAATATGTCCTTTTTTTGTTGGTTTTAATGGAAGTTTTCCATAATAACAAAGTGATCGTGTAAACTTACGGCGATAAATAATCAGCATCTTCTTAGTTTAAACCGCGTACCTTAGTAGGTACTTAAATGTAGATTAAAGGTTGCAACAAACAATTCCATAAGCTGGTACAACCTTTAGAAAAATCACTCATTGCCTTGCAAAAATTTAGTATTTAATTATAACAATATACTGAAATCTTCCCTGGGCTATATAGGGTAGTAATGTAGTGTAATTTAATTGCTAATACACCACCTCGCAAGCTTATTAAGTTGAAATCTGTTTAAGTTACAGCGTTAGTACTGTACGGCATTCCTATCATCGCTGGCATGAGTTAGTATTGTTGAATGTTATATTAAGAGTTTCGCCCGCTTAAAGGCATTAATGCGTGGGCAAACAGCATGGCAAATATCAGTATAATTGTTTTTAATTAATGATTTGAGGGTTTAACAAAAACGGGTCCAGATGACATTGAGAAAGCTTTGATTACATCTTTAGGCTAATTTCGCAGTTAATGGCTATCCACGATTTTAACCATTCAAAATAATCCGATCTTATTGGTTTTTAGGTGCAGGGCGATTTATAGATGAATGTGTAAGCTATGAAAAAGGGATGTTGTGGGCCCTAACGCAGTCATTCAAACTTTCGTGTCATTGCGTGCGAGTAGGTTAGCGATCCCCCTGTTACCAACTGTCTTATTTTCACCTTAGTTTTATAAGGCTTTGTTTTAATGATTTTCAGGTGTATTTGAATTGTTAGTCTATAAACTGATTACTTTATATATGTAATTCCTTGTAATTGTACGCATATATTTTAGTTATAAGATGAAAATCTGGTATTATTCACGATAAAATTTTATATGTGCAAATTAATTGTTTTTTTTTTGTTCCTACCTATGTATAGTTTAAACTGCATTTTATTATTACGGTTACCTTTATTTTTGTATTTACTTTATTGTTAACTGGTCTGCCACCATGTATAAAGCTCACATATTTGGTGACACGATTTTAATTCTGATTTATGACACACTTTTTTGTAATTGCATAATGAACATTTTCTTTTCTTTGTTTTTTTTTTGTTCTTTTATTTATAAATGTACTTGTAAAATTGCTTATTGATTAATAAACTGGGTTTTCTTGATGATACTTTCCCAGTTTGCAATTAACAGGTATAATCATCATTGCGCAAAGCTCGTTAATTCTAATTTGAGTAATTTTCTTGTCTGCACCGCTATGATGCAACACTTAATCTCATCGATTCCTAACCCATAACATAAACACAACGTAGTCTATCATTAGACGGCGAAGAGTTTTGTCATTTAATTTAGGCTTGTAAATAATTTCAGAGGTTTTAATTAATGCGAGGAAAGTCAATGTGATGCAAGCAAATATGAGTAAGATTAGCATTATTGCCGGTAAAGTCAAGAAAAATCTATTAGATAATTATTCTAAGAATTGGCATCATTGCAAATAAGTACAATGTTATGCTTATGATATAGCCTTTTAATTATTGACAGTAACTTCGAATTACACTTTTCAGGATAGGGTACCTTGAGACACAACATTCTTTCTGTAAAAGACGTTCTACTGAAATTGCAGCTTGGAAACTGGCATAAAACATTGTATAAACAACGTATCTAAACAATCTTCTGGCATTTTTTCACTGCAAGTCGCTTCGGCTCAAAACTTCCAAATTTATTTTATTTTGAATAATTGTGGTCCTAACCAAGCCAAGTTTAGCCTAATGTGCGAAAGCTCTCAGAAACATTTAGAACGATGAATAGGAATTTTAGACTGCCAAGAGATGTCTATGAAAAACCACTTTAAATTTTTCATATCATAAGTGACAGGAAAATAGGAGTTAAGAGTTGAGAAGCCGCGTAATAGAATGTGTATTTCGCCCGTTTGGTACAAAGTGAAATTTGTACTGGATATTGATGTCAATGACAAATCGGGTATCCCCAGCAAAAGGTTGTCCGAGATAGATAATTCAGAAACACAACTGCAGTTCTAATACCGATAATTCAAAGAGACAATTGAAACTTCTTCTATGCTCAAGTGACTGTAATTCAGAAATTAAAAACGGGCCATTTATACGCCTAATCACTCTTCTTTCAAAACTGCCAACAATGTTGAGAGCGCATTGGGGAGCAACAATCAAAAGGTAAAAATTATATTCTAGATAACGTCGAATTTGGGCCTAATACAGCAGAAATGGTTGTCAGAAGGCAAATAACTGCTTAAATCCGAATAAAACGAACAGTAGATTTGAAGATACAGTCATTAATAATAAAGTAATAAAGTCTGAAAACTTAAGATCTGCGCTATTCATACTTACAATAGGAAATGATCGATCTTTCTTGGCGGATCCAAGGCATCACTGAGTATTGTTAGCATTAAATTTAACTTAAAAACGAAACTACAATCTAAACGGATCTAAGTGCTTATAATAACGAAGTCATAACAGAATGTATATTGTGAATTATTAAAACTACCAACGTACATACAGTAAAATATTGCTTCGAGTGGGACTCGAACCCACGACCACTATTTATCTAGCGTAGGGCTCTTGCTCTTTAGATAAGTACTGTATGTACGTTGGTAGTTTTAATAATTCACAATTTACATTAAATTTAACTACATTATTACTTCCCCACTCAACGACTGTTGATTGAAGTAGCCATTTCAGAGTGAATATCTTGATTTGATGAGATAGAATCAAGGATTGGTATCAGGAATAGACTACATGAACAACAATGAAGAGTGCAGTCGCCTGCAAAGCAATGGCTCGAGATTGTTTATGTACAGCAGAAACAATGTAGGTATGAGCTATCACTGATCCCAGCGGGACGCCCATGTTAATGACAACTTCTTTTGAAAAGAAGCAATCAATACGACACATTCGTCTTTTATCAAGAAAACTGGAAACCCAATTGATACCAGTACTAGTTAACCCAAACGAGGTGAGTTTGGCAAGTAGACATATGCTAAACATAGTCAAATACCTACTTCAGAAATATCTAAAACGACTACAGTTTCACCGGATCCTTCGAAGATATATAAGTAAGTACATATGAAAGAATATAATTTCTTGAACGACTTTACCTAAAACCATACTGGAGGTTATCAAGGAATTTGTTAGATTCAAGGAAAAAAAGTAGTTGCTTTTCCATGACTAGAAGTTTGTTTAGTCAATAGTTGAGATACCGTCTGGGCTAGTCGCCTTATTGGAATCAAGCCTACTAATGACTGATTCTAGGAGCCTGTATAGTAAATGAATTGAATCATTAAGGTACGAGTTTAATGCAAATAAATCCACAAAAAAATTGGCTTTATCTACAAAGTCAGCTACTACAAATCCCTCAGAACATGCCATGAAGAAAACCAAAGGCTTTTTTAGCTGAAGACTAAAGTTTACAGCTACCCAAAGGACATATAGTTCATTAATTTTTGTTGTTCGAAGAACTTTTACTTTTAGTAACACCACTTTTGAATGTATAGCACCAAAGTAGTCTGCATTACTCTCGACCGTTTTATTGACTATTTTCATGTGGTATAAGATATATTTTTCAAAGATGACTATACGAATAGCTTCATGCCAATGAGGTTGACTTCAGATAAAACGAGGACCGCTTAAAACAATATTCGCGCCATGCACAGAAATCCCGTGAATCACTCAATTTAACTCAGGAATTTGGCACAGTAGAAGTTGTTTCTATTAGACATTGGTCAGATAGACGTAGTGGGGAGGGAACTTATGTTGTGTAAACAACTGAGTTTGATGTAAGAAAGAGGTTTAGAATATGTGGAGTATGATTAGGGTTATCAGGGATTCTAGTGGGTTCGGAAACCATTTGTGTGAGATTGCATGAAACAATTAATGTTTCGGAAAATGAGACAGAACAGTCAACTTTCAAACTAAGCTAATCAAAGAAGTTTTGAAAGTTACTGTTATTCGGAGACCTATAGATGCACGCTAGATACACAAATTACTGATTATAGAACGCGTAGTGGCTGTGCAGGGTTGAAAAAAAATCAAAAATCGATGATTTTTTTTTATTCGACTAGTTTTTATTAATACATTATTTTCAAATAATTCTAACTGTTTGTCTTGTTTTGTTAAGCAAACAAATATTTGCAGGCAGTAGGGTTACTGCGATTAAACATTTACAGTTACACGTTTAACCGTCCTTGCATAGGTAAAATGTTGTAAGTTCGCGTTTAACCGCCAAAACTTTTAATGTCAGCAATTTTTCAAGCCATACAATGGGAGTATCAAACCCATTATAAAACTAGAACTGTAACAAACAAGATAAGGTAAACAAACAGCATTCATTCATTGTGCTAATGCATTTTTATTTAGAATATAAATTATTACATTAGAATAATATTTTTTCTTTACTCTGAAATTGTGATGATTCAAATAGTTATATTATATTTAATTTAGCAGAAGTCTTTTTCTACACCCGTCTTACAAATTTAGGTCAGCTTTTTTATTTACTGCATACTGCATGTGGGGTCATAAATCTTATTTCTATTGAATATACAACAATGAAAATGTGTTTTTATTTTGAAGCATTTAGCAGTTTAGGATAGAGTTTCACATCATCATCTACGTAACTAAATACCTTTATACGTTACGATTTTTGTAGATTTTATGCTTCTCCTACTCTTATTAGCAGATATTTAAGAATCTCACAAATTTTAATTTGATGGGCGTTTAAACGCGGGTAACAGGTTTAATATAAGTTTCTACTCGTTTAATAAAATCTATTTATTTAACTTTGCAACCCTAGCTAGCAAGAATAGTACAGATAGGAAGTAAAACTCGACAAGTTCCAACGTGAAAATTTTGTTCACGCAGTTTGGCAGTTTGAGGAATTGTTGAAACTTGTAAAAACTGGCAGAAAACGCTCAGTTATATAAACAACACGCACTTACTCTAGTTATTAGTAATATTTTTGATTCTGTGGGTAATCTAGCAAGACATTTGGAGTCATGACAAGCCGGGGTAGAACGGAATTTAGTATTTGGCAACATTTTGTAAAAAAGAAAGTGGTTGGCAAATTAAGTTGCAGAGCAGTGAGTAAAAAGTGTGGTAAATAATTGCATGGTCTAGTGGGCAGACTTCATGGTGATTGTCAGTCACAGTCTGGAACTAGCCAGAATGAAATTATCCGGTTGCAAAAGAAACAGAGAAGCGAGAACTGTGAAAAGGGAAGTGTAAGTAACAGTAAAAATAGTGGAAGTAGCGGTCATTTGGGTTCTTTTGTTGAGCGAACTGGACAAGATAAGAAGAAAGAATTGGACAGACAAATAGTCTAAGCCGTTTACGCAACAAATATCAGTTTTAGAGCGATAGAAAATAAGGAAATTGGAAAAGCCATAGAAATGCTAAGACCCGGTTACGTTCCTCCATCTAGATTTCTGTTATCGTCAACGCTCCTAAATGAAATATTTGAGGAAGAAACATTTAAATGTTTTAAGAAGTTTTCTGGATAGTCTGTTTGCAGGTCCTTAGATGGATGGTCCAATGTACATAGTGAGCCGATAATATGTGTCGTTTTGATAGCTGAGGATGGAAACAGTGTTCTCTTGGAAACCATAGATACATCCGGTCATCCCCATACAGCTGACTATTTTGCTGAGTTGACTATTAACCCAATAAATAAGTGTAAAAATGAATATAACTGTAAAGTTACCAGTATTGTGACAGATAATGCAGCCAACATGGTCCGTATGAAGACAATAATTTCCGAGTCGTTCAGGTATCGTTCGGTGCACTTGCTTAGTTTGCTCTCCAAAGATTTAGAAGCATCGCAGGTAAAAGAACATATACTACAATTTGTGAAATACTTCAGAAGTACCCATTTGCCAAATGCTTGGTGTAAAGAAAAACGGGGCAAGAAATTGGTCTTACCTCAAGATGTTTGATGGAATGGATGGCTGAAGATTTTCTACAGTTGCTAAACCAATTTCTATAGCACTTGTCGTAATACAACAAAATGGTGCATTTTTGTATCGAGCAGCTTACACATGGAAAAAAGTTAATGGCCATTTTTGATACTGACAGTTTTGTCGATGTAAGAAGCTTGCGTCAGTATCAAACATTTAATAAAAGATATGTTGAAGCTCTAACCCCCTTCCACTTTTTGGCATATATGTTGGATCCTACAATAAATATAAACAAAGAATATCCATTACTAGCTCAAGAAAAAAGAGATGCTTTAGATATTATTTCCCAATATTTTGTAGACACAGGATTATTGCCATTACTAATTAAGTTGGAAGCCAAGTCAGACCCTTTTCACAAAACTATGCTTTCGGATGAAATAATAAACAATGTAACAGCAGTACAGTGGTGGAGATCCCAAGAAGATGTTCCAGAAATTAAGCATGTGCTGCCTATAGTGATTTCTGTTTTGTGTGCCTGTGCATCCTCTGCTGATATCGAGAGGATGTTTTCTACCTATGGATTCATACATTCAGGTATACGAAACAGACTTGGTGGTGACAAAGCAGCTAAACTAGTATTTCTATTTAAGCATCATAACACTTAGATTATAGACGTTCAGCAATATTTAGTTTTTTTTTTAATATGGTTTTCCTTTTGTGTATTAAAAAATTTTTTAATAGTTTTATTTTTGTAAAAAAACAGCTGAATGCTGAATTTCTTTTGGATTATTATAATTAATAATAAATATTACCACATAAAAATGCATCAAGGTTTTATTTTTTTATAAACAAATAAATACATTTTGAAGTGTTCAAATTTGAGGCCCCTTTTCTAAACTAAATTATTCATGATTTTTATTTAAAAAAAAAATCACGCTGATTAAAATCACTATTTTATTCAACTGATTTAAATCATCTCAACCCCATGTTAGAGATTGCATGAAACGGTTATGTTAAAATTGAGAAAATGAGACAGAACACAGTCAACTTTCAAACTAAGCTAATCAAAAGGGTTTTGAAAGTTACTGTTATTAGAAGACCTATAGATGCACGCTAGGTACATAAATTACTGATTATAAACGCATGGTGGCTATGTGCATTACAATCTGAAATTCTATTTCGATTACTATTCTAGTAAATACTCTGCATGTACATACTGTGTATAAGAGCTCACTTTATATATTTTATGTATAATCCAACGCACGTAAGCAAGTAAATTTCATGGAAGTAGATTTTTAGAAATCTATTTCTGGAGCGTTCTATGCAAGAAAATCGATAAATCGTTAAACTAAACACTAGATCAAGTGCAAATATATTCTTTTGTATCAATAATTAAAACACAGCTAGACAATCAGTTTATGCCACTTGAGTGTATATTAAAAAAGTTCCATAATTCATAAAAATTCAAAAGCTGTACCAAGGACACAATTACGAATTCAAAAGCTTTACGTTATATACAATCTTTAAATTTCCCCAAGTGTCTGTAGTTAAAGTATATTGGCTTGTGTGTTCTAAGAATAAATGATGGATTGGACATTTCTAGTTCATGGGTGCTATTTTAACAATTAAAATCGTGGAGATATTTTTCAAAGCAATTCTCACAACACATTATCTTAAAACGTTTGACTCTAAAATAGCAAAGAAATGTACACAAATAATATACCTAGGTATATAAAAAAATGTTACAAATACATAAAACTTTGAATTTGATTAAAAAATCCACTATATTGCATTAATCTTTAAAAGCAGTTTTATACCTAAACAAATTTTTGGATGGTATTCAAATGCATTAACTTGTTTTGTTTATAACTTTTAAAGTAGAAATGTGCAAGCAAGATATTAACCACTTCACTTCTGAAATCTCTAAGAATAGAGACATTCAGTTTCCAAATAAAATCTAAAAAGCGAACTTGCCCTGTAAATTTTCAATATGCACACAAAGCTATGACAAGTAATAGAAATAATTATTATAAGTTTTGTTATGAACGCATAAGTTCAAAAGTACATATGTAATTAAAAATTTTATTATAATTTAATATTAAACAAGTTGCTTTGGTATGTGTGAATCCTTGCGATATTGCAGGCTCACATTCCATTGTTATAATGAATCTGTTATCTCATTATATTTAGAATTTACATCAGTTCTACACACATAAATGAAAAATTTACATCGATTGGGGCTTGTAACTCCATAGCTCAGTTGGTTAGAACAGTACTCTAGCAAAGTACATCTCGTAGTTTCAAATCCTACTTGAGGTAAACTTGTTATTTATGTATGTAATAAAATTAATAATAATTTTTAATAGAAATAATTAAAATTATTCGTTCATAACAAAAACTTATAATAATAGAAATAATTGTTTACTAAAACTAGCATTGATTCGTAGTACCGGGTGTTTAATTAAAAATAAGCATAGTGATGAATTTTGGGTACTAAAATAAGAAAACTATATTTTTTTATAATTATGGTCTTGTAATCGTAAACTCTTCAGAAGAAATACAATTAATGTAGGCAACAAAACCTCAGTGTTCATCAATCGTAAAAATTTGTTTGCGACAGCTCCTTTCCAAATTTCATAGTGGAAAATGTTTGTTAGGCTGTCTAGACGAAATGTAGGAACATAACAGAGCATGCACTCCTATAGTTTAAATGATGAATACAGGGCAGTTATACTTTACTACTCACAAAATTACACTTTCAGATATTTTGAGGCAATAATTAGGGGGGCAAAGTAGGCATGCGAAGTTATTTAAGTTGTATTTTGTTGAACATTAAATTTTAGAGGTTTTTGAGGTCATAGATTAATAATATAATAACTAAATTTTTTTAAATGAAATGACATTAATAAGGAGGACAAGATGCGCATGCAAAGTCCAAAACATGCTATTTACGTTACATTTTGTCGAAAATTAAATTTTAGGAATTTTTGAGGTCATAGGTATAAAACTTTTGATTTGATTTGATTCATAAAAGTTAACTTTTAATACCAAAATTAATTTTCTTTGCTTAAAAACTGTTTATTTAAAAATAATATTCAAAGTATTTTTAGTGAAATTGAAGAAAATTTTAAATTTGCTTGTATTTTCTGTACACAGGCTGTTCAAATTAGGGCACGGACCGGCTATATCTCGGAAATTTTTATGTAATTTGTAATCACCATTTAGTTCTCTACAACTTTGGTTAAGACATTTTTTTTCCTTATGCACCAGGGCGGTGTTAGGGAGCGAGGAATTCTTTTATAAATAAACTTGATAACGAATAGACATAATTTCACGAATTTTGGCTTGTTGGAAAGGGTTTTCAAAAGAGATTCAAAGTACATTCGCCATTCCGCATTATCCGCCATGTCAACCAGTGGCAAAAAACGTATAAATTAATTAACGCAACGAAAAATAGTGTGTCAATTGCTTGCGGGCGTGAGTGTGCGTGCTCTCTTAGAAATGCTTCAGTGACTGTGGCGCAATCTCGGCGCCAGTATTCGCTGTCGCTCACACTTCCAGTTAGTAAACTGCAGTTTGTTATTGCGTGTTGAGCAGTGGATTATATTTGCGCGGTGTGTCTGTGAGTGACCAGTGTTATAGTGTAGTTTTTGTTAACAATTGCGATTATGGCTACTAAAAGAAAAAAAAATGTTTAATCAATGTAAGACAAGCTTGAGGCATTAAAAAGAGTGGATAAGGTGAAACAATGCAGAAGGTAGCTTACCACTACGGCGTTGGTCGCCGTACAGTTTGAGATTAGAAAAATAACAGATTAGAAATAGAAGCATGGTGTTCCTCACGAGTTATTGAAACTTCTTTAAAAGAGTATGAAAAGTCGTGAGTATGAAAAGGTCAGCGAAGCAGTTCAGGGCCTATTTGGGGACCTATTTTAAAAGAAAAGGTTCTACAATTTGAAAAAGAATTTAATGAAGGTGATGCTGATTTCACTGCAAATGTTAAGTGGCTTGATAGATGGAAAAAACGATATGGAATCCGTCAGTTGAATATTTGCGGCGAGAAACTGTCATGAAATGTTGAATATACGGAGCGATTTAAAAAAAGGTTTCAAGAATTTATTCAAGCTGAAAGCTTGCCGACAGACCAGATTTTTAATTGCGATGAAACAGGTCTTAATTTCAAAATGTCGCCAAGAACCTTGCAGCTAGAACTGAGGCAGCAGTCCCGGGCTACAAACGTAGTAAAGAGAGAATTACTATTTTCGCATGTAGTAACGCTACAGCAAACCTTACATTGGACCTGGCTATGACTGGAAAGTCCAAAAACCCTAGGGATTTTTAAGACTATATCGAATAATGCTCTCCCTGTAAAATATTTTAATCAAAAAAGCGCATGGATGAGCAGTAAAATTTTTAAAGAATGGTTTTTTAAAAAGTTCGTGCCTTCTACAGATAACTTTTTAAAAGAAAATAACCTATCCAGAAAAGCAATTTTACTGCTAGACAATGCCTCAACTCACCCTGATGCAGACGAACTTAGAGATGGGGACATAACGGCTACGTTTCTGCTTCCAAACGTGACTGCCATTTGTCAGCCAATGGACCAAGGTGTGTTAGAAGCACTTAAACGAAATTATCGAAGAAAGCTTCTGTCCACAATCATACAAGAAATTTAAGATGGTCAAGACAAGGATGTCGGCTATTGGGTCACAAGTGCCTGGACCAATATCTGGGCACAAACAATTGCGAAGTCTTGACATAAGTTGTTGGGCGACCGAGAAATTATGATTGAAAGCGTACCGGATGAATTCTATGAAAATATTTTGCCCTTAGTGCAACGTATCTCTGGATGTGAGGATGCATCGTTGGATGAAGTAGGGAATTAGCTAGCAGCAAAGAAGCGGGAATCGTCAGGGAAGCAGACGAAGATCATCCTGAACTCTCACTTCTAACATTTGTCAGTGTAAGTCAATGTTACAGTATATACGGTACATTAGTCTGATTCTAAGTTTATATTAATACCGTACATTTTCCTTGGTTTATTTACAGAACTCATAAAACTGATGTGTGAAGTACAGTATTTGTTTTCTCTTTTTGTATTGTTTAACTTTTATATTGTTTCTGTACTCGTTTTATAAACTGTATCACTATAATTGCGTCATGTAATTGATTAATATAGTTTGATAAATTTGCATTTTAATTAACCCTCCGTATTATCCGCCATTCCAGCTTATCTGCGCTTCCGCCGGCCAGTTTATGTCGGATAACCGAGACTACTGTATTAGTATTTCAAATCAACAGTCACATATGCACAAAATACAGTGGGCGCTAAAGTAAAGGAGTCTAGTTTTATCAAATTTTAGGAAAATTTTCGAATGGCAGCATGTCTATCAAAAAGTAGTTGAAGCTACAGAGAAATCAGTGAAAACCCAAAACGAATATCTTTTTCCGTGCAAGACCAAACTCGAATTTTGTGTAATTTAGTGCTTATTGTGCCATTTCCCAAAATTGAGTACGAATATAGCAATATCTCTGTAGAATATGTGTTTTCAAGGATTGTTATACAAATTAAGGTAGTTCCCAGTTATTACTTTATTATAAAATTACGATACAGAAGCAATGAAGAAGTGGGACAGTAAATCCTCATTGGATGAGAGAATTAGATCATCGGCAAAATCGATGGAGTATAAACGTATTGTGTGGTATAGTTGAAGGGATAATTGTTGGACCATATTTCTTTGACAAATCACTTAACGGAGGCCTGCATGTAAATTTTCAAAATCAAAGCTTAAACGTTTCATTTGAAGGTTAATAATGTGGTTGCAACATGTGGGCCGAATATCTTAACGTGCGATTTCCAAAGCGGTGGATGGAAAGAGGAAGCTTATTTCCATGGCCACCCAGATCACCGGATTTGGTTTGCTCAGATTTTTATGTATGGGGAAGAGTCAAAGATTTGGTATATCAAACTCGACTAGAGAAAATATGATGGAAAGGATACAAGTTTCTATTAATAGCATATGGATGGCTGAAATTCAAACGGCGTCAGAACTCGTCAGAAATTAGTTAAATTTATTCAGAATAACGGACAGCAATTTAAACATTTTTAAATAATAAAATGTTAGTTAAACATTACATTTTTACATTCATATAGTCTCGTTTGCATAATATAATCACTTAATTTACGAATACAACCTTAAATTCGATTCATGGCTCTTGTATCTTAGTTTTATAATAAAGTAATATATTTATTTCATATTAAAGTAATTGAATGTTATTTGGGAACTACGTTAATTTAAGTAACAATCCTTGCAAACAGATTCTATAGAGGTTTTGCTATATTCATACTCAATTCTGAGATATGACATAATAAGCAATAAAATATAAAATTAGAATTTTCTCTGAAACGGAAAAAGATATTCGTTTTGGGTTTTCACTGATTTCTCCCTAACTTCAACTACTTTTTGATAGACATGTAATACCAGTCTGCCATTTGAAAACGTTCATAAGATTTGATGAAACTCAGACTCCTCTACTCTAACACCCTCTGTATTTTGTGCATATGTGACTGTTACTAATACTTTGAATATGTTATGAAAACCCTTTCCAACAAGCCAAAATTCGTGCAATTATGTCTACTGGTTATCAAGTTATAGGCGTTTATTTATTTAAAAAAAACTCCTCGCCCCCCACCTCCGTCACTGGTGCATAAGGAAAAAACATTTCTTAACAAAATGTCTGGATAAGTAAATTGTGATTACAAATTACATAAAAGTAGCTTATGTTATGTATCAAGATTTACGAGAAAAAAGATTTTTAGGTAGGCATTTTCGCCACCTAGTGGCACATTTAAAAAGCTGAAAATAATTTTCAGCATTTTCTCATGGCCACTTTACTAACAAATAAATTATTAAAAAACATTTCTATGTTAAAATATATCAAATTTAAACAAAAATGTTAAAATACTCAAAAGTTACAAAAATCAAAATATCATAATTTAGGCCGCAGTTTAAAAATACTTAAAAATAGAAAAATGTCTATTACGGTTTTTTAGACATAACTTTTTTAGCTTAAGATATCGAAATTAAAGTAGACGCGAAACGCCCAGTACCAACGCGTAATAATCTTGTCTGCAGTAATTACACAACAATGAATGGCAATCCTTCTACACATTCTAAGGTTCAATCTATTATGACCAAACTACCTGCCTTGGAAATAGTTATTTCTAAGTATAACTCTTATTTCTTGTTTGACGGAAATATGGCTAAATGAAGAATCACTAAAAGTTCTTAAATTTCCTGGGTATGGGTATACGATCGCATCATCATTTATTCGAAAGCAATGCAATCACAGAGGATCTACAATTCTTACGAAAGATACATTATGTATCAGAAGTCATGCGAAATTGGATACATTGAATATTGAAAAGCATTACTTCAGTTATTACTAAGATGAATAACGTGTAGGTATTCATCAGTACATTCTACAGACCACACAATGGTGACATTGAACTATTCTTCACAAATTTATCCGATGTACTAACCATGATGTCACAGTAATGTGAGCATGTTATTTTATGCGGAGATTTTAACATAAATTTGTTATCTAAATCAATTGATACAAAAATATTGATTGATTTGTTTAACTCAAGTTTGCTCGTAACCAGACCGCTCCACCGAGACCAATTTGCCTTAAGAGCAGACTTATCAACAGAAACAGCACTCCACTGCCTGATCAAGAGAGTGGGAAAAAACGCTGGAAAACAAGGAGATACTTCTGGGAGCATTCCTGGACATATATGAGCCTTCGATAATACATCATTCAACTCTATTTCCACAGCCACGAGAAATCTAGGCCTGTAGGAAACGTGCTGCAGGTGGATAGACTACATGTTAAGAGGTAGGGTGGTATATACTTCGCTGCTGAACGAGACTGGCAGTCCCGGTGGCAGGGGGGTGCCCAGAGGGCGGAGTTTTATCTCCCCTACTGTGGAACCTTTTCATGGACCGGCTGCTAAAGGACCTTAGTAACGAAGGATTCTCACCCCTAGGATACGCGGATGACTTAGTCAGAGCGCATGCGAAGGGCCTTTAATGTAACAACTACATGGATAGAGAGGGAAGGCCTAAAGGTCAGTCCCCAAAAAAACTACCATAGTAACCTTCACGCGAAGGGGGAACCATTATCCCTCTTCGCAGACACGCCACCGTCTTCCAAACGGAAATATACGCCATACTTCAATGTGTGCGAGAAAACAATAGAAGGGCCTAAAGTGGAAGGCGTATCTATATCTAATCTGACAGCCAGGCGGCCTTTAAAAATCCGTGCGTTTAATTTTGTCGTCATCGAACAGTTGTTGGTGATTATAAAATGTGTACGATCTGTATTTAAATTTTTTAATGTTTTAAAGAGCGAACTCTTTAAAATTTGAAATTCGTGTGATATTAAACGCAATGACGCTGTGGGATTGTACTCGGCATAACACAAAATGTTTAAATCTAATTCCTCATTGAGGACGTTGCAGGTTTTTGATCTTTTTTTGTGGGAATTTACGACACAACCATCTTTATTAAACTGAGGACACGCGAGATGTGTCCTCAGGTATTGTACAGCAAATAATTCCCGCAATCCTCTCAAACTATTGTTACTCTTGTACCACTTTAAAATTTGTATTTTCAGTTCAGTCGACAGCACTTTGTAAGTTAAACTGTAGGGCGGTAGTTTTACCTACTACTCATTTGAACTACTACAATAGGTAATTAAAAATTAAATTAAATTAATAGGGATTAATAGGGATAAATACATTTTGTACAAAATAGATTAAAGAAAAACGCACGGTGTATGTATATATATATATATATATATATATATATATATATATATATATATCAGGGACCGCCATACATAGAGTTGGACATATATGGGAAAAATTTTTATTGAAATCTCTGAACAACTCTATTGGCGATTCGTTTCTGCATGTCTGACGACCAAAAAAAATCCATTGTGACATTTGTCACGTGACCATAGAGTTGGCGGGAATTTTGAAGAATGTTAACCGTGATGCCGAAAAATGGGGCAAATTGACATGATATCGAAAAATTGTATTAAGAAAATGTATTTAGAATGCAACAAAGACACCATACACCAATTTTCAACCAAATCAGAAAAAAAAATAAAAAATACCATTTATTCCCCTCTGCTTTTATTACGAAACATCACAAAATCTTGTTTTACCTGGAAATAATTTTAATAACATAAATTACATCATTTTAGGTCAAAATTAATCAAATATTTGTAAAATAGACAATTTGTGAGAGGGAAATTTTTAAAATACGATTTGGACTCGTCACTGGTCGTGTTCATACCCTGTATATTGAAGCGCATGAGCTGATCTAATATTTTTAATCGGTAATTACAATGTAAGCGAACTAATATTTGTAATTAAAACTTAACAACACATTATTTATCCTTATTAAATTTAATAGTGATTAATACATTTGAAATTAGCCATATTTTTGAATTTAAGTTCAAAAAGTTGGCTTTGGAAAATCAAATATTTCGGCTTATGAGGATGAACATTATTGCTCTTTAAAGTGCACCTCATAATTTAAAATACCTAAAATTATGTAATTTATGTTATTAGAACTGTTTCGTAATAAAAGCAGAGGGGAATAAATGGTATTTCTATTTTTTTTTCGATTTGGTTAAAAATTGGTATATGTTACATTCTAAATACATTTTCTTAATACAGTTTTTCGATATCTTGTCAATTTGACCCATTTTTCGGCATCACAGTTAACATTTTTCAAAATTCCCGCCAAATCTATGGTCACGTGACAAATGTCACAGTGAATTTTATTGTTGTCAGACATGCAGAAACGAACCGCCAATAGAATTTTTCAGAAATTTCAATAATAAAAATTTTTCCCATGTGTCCAACTGTATGGCGGTCCATATATATATACACATATATATATATATATATATATATATACGTGCGTGTGTGGTGTATGTGCATGTGCGTGCGGGCGTGGGTGTGTGCGCGTGAGTGCGTGCGTGCGAGGGTGTGCGCGCGGTGTGGGAGGAGAAGGCAGCGTGCGCGTATGTGGCGTGCGAGGTGTGTATGTGGTATGTCATGGGGGGGGGGGGGTTGTATGATGTGTGTATGGCGTGTGTGATGGTGTGCGTGTGGTCTGTGTGTGGAAGGGGGCGTGAGTGTGGATGTATGTTAATACACACGATAACTTTAGAACGAAAACACGTGTACGCACTTCAAACTTTGTATTTAAGCTACTATTTCAAGGGGAGCAGTTTTTGGTTTTTATGAAGTATTTTTGAAACTGCTGCATATTTCAAATATATAAAAATACGTTGTATAGAGCTTAAACATATCGGTTAATTATGTCCTAGGCAATTTTTTGATGAGGTGTAATTTGGCGGCAAAAAATTTCCTAAGGTGGAATTAAGGATTTGTGCAAATCTTTTCAATATCTGAATAACAATTAATTTTATAAGATGTAAAGGCGCAACTTTTAAAGACCATTTAATTTCACATAATTTTTCTTTGTAAAGTATTTTAATACGAAACCAAAATACATTAAAAATTAATTAATAAGATTTAAAACTGTATTATCGACATTTTATTTTCAAGTGAGCATCTATTAACCTCTATTTGACATGAAATTTTAAACGACCACCTGACATATACAGTTGTCTTTGGTTTTACAAAGTTGGCTATTTCCGTTATGTACGTATTAAATGAGAGGTTGCATAATTATCCTCAAAAATTATTTACCTCATTTCATTCATTTACTTCAGTTTCCGCTTCTAGGTTGTTCCATACCAGACATTTATCAAATATTTCTGAAACAGCCGTATATTTCAAAGATATAAAAATACCGGCGTATAGACCGTAAACATATCGTTTAATTACATTCTATGCAATTTTTTGATACCACGCGTAATTTACAAGCAAAAAGTTCCTAAAGTAGGTAGATTTTAAGTGTTAAAATTTTTTTCAATATCTGAATAACGATTAATTTTATAAGAAAATGTGTAGGCATATTTAAAAAATAATTAATTTTACATAGCTTTTCTTTATAAAATTACTTAATATAAAGCAAACTAAGTCTAAAAATGAATTAAACAGGATTTAATTTAATTAAACAGGATTGCATTATGTGTATTTTATAGAAGCGGGCGGAATTAGAATTTTTTTTAAGTTAGCATCTATATGTCAATTAACGTCTATACCACATGAATTTTTAAACGTCCGGATGTGACATATAATTGTTTTTTACAATGTTGTATATTTTCGTTATGAACGTATTAAAAAATAGGTTGCATAACTATCCTAAAAAAATTATTTCGATTCTTTAAATTCCACATTGTTGGTTGGAAGGTTGTTTGTTGTTTCACACCAGATACTTATTTAAAAATGTATTCCATTTGATCTTATAAGCTGTTGTATTTTTGAAGACATATGCGAGCAGAAAAAACTGGCACCCTAAATATTAGTTGTATGAATTGTGTTGTGGTGTGAAATAAAAATGCCTGTTAAATTGACATATCTGAAATGAAATCCTTGTAAATTTGAAAGTTGTAAGAATATCGCTACTAAATCAAGTGACAAGACGCGCTAAGGTCAACGCCAGGCAAAGTCAGTTTCATGCTAAGCGAAATTCTGAACCATTGACGTAAAGTGCCTGTATTAATTGTCCCAGTTTTTTTGCTCTCCACTGTACTATACGTTATAACCGTCTTAAAATGCAGTTCAAAAAACATTGTACTTACTGGTTTATTATCAGCAACCCAGCATTTGCAAAAGTCGCAATATTTTCTCTCTTGCGATTTCCAATAATCGGCCCTATAAAAAATAAAATAACAAAACAAAATTATACGATTATATTTTTAATAACAATCCAATTTACAATAATTTATAGGAACTACAACATTTAAAAAGAAATATATTTGGAACATTTGAAAAATATGACTAGATTTGTTTCTACCTAATTATATTAATATTTATCAAAGAATACTGGTTAAAAGGAAGGAACTATATCATTTCTCTAATAAGTAGTACAGTAATAAGTAATACACAAATTAAGGAATGCTAATCAGATTTAAATCTCTAATAAATAATAACCAAATATGATTTAATAATCATCAACGCGCGGTTCACTGCTGTAACATTTTTCTACATTCACATTAAGTAGCATCTACAACAAATATTAAAGCTTAATTAGTAAACTTAAGTACTGAATTTTTTAAAGCACATCAATATAATGGAGATGTAAGTACGATTATGCACATTTATTTTTCATTAAGTATTGTGTGGAATAGAAGACAAAGCTTGGAATATTTTTGCTGCGGTCTTATTCTAATAATACTTTCTTGCAAATGAGCAAACAATAGCCAAAACAAACATTTCACATGAAACGACATACGAAGTGTTTGTTATAAATATACTTAGTCTATATACCTAACTTATTGTAAACATTAAGTAAGTTGAAAGCATTCGCAATAGCAATCATTCCCCAGATTTTAAATTATTGTAAATTTAAAAATTGCCAATTTTTATTCACATTCAGCATAATCACGCTTATAAAAGTATAATATTGCTAATTTGTGTACAATACGCATAGCAAGTATTAATCATTAATACATGGTGACAATAAGATCACAAACATCCATTTTTTCTACTATTCTGAAGATACTATAATTAAGTTTTATATGCCTATAACAAAAGAGTTATTTTCGCAACTAATGCGCTGTTTACACATTTCTTGCATTTTTATCATAATCGAAGGCGTTAACCGAGGAATAAAATATAAGACCAGACACCAAAAATGTGACAGCGCATGTGTTGCGAACAAAATTTTTGTATAATCGTTTATTAGAAAAAAATTTAATTTTAAAAGATTTGTTGACAAACGTCAATATATAAAAGTATATATATATATATATATATATATATATATATATATATACACATACATACATATATAGTGAGATAGGCCGGGCAAATGACCAGTAGACAGTACATTAAAAATAGGCATTTGCCCGGGAATGTGCGAAAGCAGTTTTAAATGTCCAAAATCTGGGCATTTATAAAAAAAAAATACTATTTAAAACGTTTGACTGTTTCTAATGATTACTAGAATGTATAATTTATAATTTAAAATCATTATTAAGGGTATATTGTATAAATAAATTTGTTTACTCTAATTCCAGTTATTCTAAGTAAATATGCTAAATGAGTGCTATTGTTATTATTAGCAAATAGTAGATGAAATTTTGAGTGGCTAGTAATTTCACATAATTCATGTAATTCTCTGGGTAATTTAATTGATTGAAATTGGCAGCACTGGTCTGACAGCCATTCAAGTCCATGTGGTTGAGTGAAAAACTAACATAACCTCTTCTTTGTGTTATTTAAAGTGCTATATTATAGGCAGTAGGTCATTGAACAATACCAACACGGTTAAGAAAAAAGGACCCATTTGGAACTTTTTAAATTTAAAAACGAAAGTATCTGCTAAATATTGTTTAAAGAATACAGTCATATTCCAACAAAATGAAAAAGCATATCAAAAAGTGTTTCGAATTCCCTCAGGATTTGAAAAGTGCTTAAGTACGGTACAGTGATTGAGAAACCTATTCAAAAGAAAAACCCTTACAAACCATTGCGGGTAGGACCAGGACCAAGCTCAGCAGGATAGTTTAAATCAAGTTCATCTAGTCAGCTTCTCCGCAGCCTGTTTCGCCCTCAACTTCAAAGGGAATCTCTTCCATTGTTGACCACATATATAATCAAACCAATGTAAGTAAAAAAACTGGTCCCAATTTTTTAAGCAATAATCGACTATATGATTGCTCATTAGTGCGTCAAAGTCCAATATACACCGTGTCCAAGATAAGGATGCCCACTATGGGGATCTCGGAAACGGTAATAGATGGAAGGTCGGTTAAATGGAACAAAAGTTACGCATTTGAGAGGATGTATTTATGGTCTTTGTAGAACTCGAATATCTCTTTTAGTTTTTGAGATATTTGAAAAAATTGAATTTTCCGATTTTCGTTTTTATTTTTTCTTGCCTTATTTGAAGAGCTATCAAGAAAAGAAGAGCACATTTTCATTGCCACTTTTCTAGTTCTACTTAATGCTGTTATTTAATTTTTGATACAACGTTTCGTTTGTTAGCAACCATCATCAACTTTATTTTTTTAAATACACGAAAAAATTATTTTTGCCATATTTAAATTCTCTCCTTGATTCTGAATTCAACGATATATCACACTTTATATTTTTGATACGTTTCGGATGAGAAAATTCATATTCAATGTAAGACATCGAAAACGTACAGTTAAAACTAATACTAGAAACAGAAAACTGTAAAATAATTATAAAATAATGTTTTCTCATTTTCTAATGCCTGTTGCTAATAAAATAATTTACAAGTATGTATTTAGTGAAAATACTATTAATTAAACAGTTAAAATACACCTTCCGTCGTACTAATGCATTTGATAAAAATTGGCTTTGCATTTCGTTTACTGTCATAATTGATTGTTGTCCGTATTACGTTTGTTTGGTGGTCTTTGAGTTAATTACATTTTGTGTTTACCTAAAAACAGTATAGTAGGAGTACATTTTTCAAATAATGAAAAATACGATATACTGACGTGTTACATTTTGTGTCAACGTAATTGTTCTGAAGCCGAAATAATGTATTTAAACAAATATCCAGAAAGGCGTCAACCTCACAAAAGAACTTTTCGCACTTTAGCAGTTAATAAAAAAGGAGAAAGTACATCCATATAAATTTAGAATTTGCCAAGGACTTCGACCAGGTGACCCAGAAAGACGTAGAATATTTTGCGAATGGTATACACGTCAATCTCAAGACAATGAACATTTTCCGAATAAAATAATATGGTCCGATGAAAGTATGGTTAATAATAATGGAATTTTTAATCGTAGAAATGCTCATTGTTGGGCAAGAGTAAATCCACGTCTGTACAAAACGGCCAAACACCAACACCGTTTCGGATTTAATATGTGGGAGTGCTATATCCGGTACTCGATTTATAGGTCCTTTCATTTACCACGAGTACTCAAATTCTGAACGTTACCAAATTTTACTCCAAAATGAATTAGAGATAGCTTTGAATGATTTGCCTTTCCAAGAAGTTGAAGGTTGTTGGTTTATGCAGGACGGTGCACCAGCACATAATTCCAGAGTTGCCAGAGAATACCTGTCAGTTAGATGTCCAGAAAGATGTATTGGCACTCATGCAAATGTACTGTGGCCAGCCCGTTCTCCAGATATAACACCTTTGGATTTTTTTCTTTGGGGAACATTAAAAATTACAGTTATGGAAACGATATTGAAAACGGAAGAAATTTTAGAAAGATTAGTTCTCGAAGCGTTTGCTAGTATTACTCCTCAAATGCTGAAAAATGTTTTAGATGCTACAGTTAGAAGATGCTATTTATGTTTAGAGAATAACGGGAATCTTTTTGAACATCTTTTGTGAGTTTATTAACCTTTAAAATAAATTTGTTTTTTATATGTCTATCATTTAAAATTACAAAGCATAATTTTATAATAATTTTACGGTTTTCTAATGTTTCTGGTATAACTGTACGTTTTCGATGTTTTACATTGAATATGAATTTTCACATCCGAAACGTATCAAAAATATAAAGTGTGATATATCGTTGAATTCAGAATCAAGGAGAGAATTTAAATATGGCAAAAATAATTTTTTCGTGTATTTAAAAAAATAAAGTTGATGATGGTTGGTAACAAACGAAACGTTGTATCAAAAATTGAATAAAAGCATTAAGTAGAGCTAGAAAAGTGGCAATGAAAATGTGCTCTTCTTTTCTTGGTAGCTCTTCAAAGAATGTCAGAAAAAAATAAAAAAGAAAATCAGAAAATTCAATTTTTTTCAAATATCTCAAAAACTAAAAGAGATATTCGAGTTCTACAAAGACTATAAATACATCCTCTCAAATGCGTAACTTTTGTTCTATTTAACCGACCTTCCATCTCTTACCGTTTCCGAAATCCCCATAGTGGGCATCCTTATCTTGGACACGATGTATAGGTTTCATTAACTAGAAATGGAGATATTCATTTTACAAAACACGATTTTATAACGAAAAACGCACGTTTTGAAAATATGTGACTTATACAGAATGAACTTTTGAAGCCGGTCACCTTCGAAAAATTTTTTTTTAAAAGAGCAGCCTATACACTTTATCATACAGGGTGTTTTTTACGTTGCAATTAATTTGGAGGTTTTCAAAGAGCATTTACTCAATTTTTTCAAATGAAACATCCTGTATATTTTGGAATGACTCAATAATTTGTCCATAATTTATTATACCTAAAGTCAATAATTTCAGGGATGTTCTTACTTTTTCATTACAAACCGATAAATTATTTGTTTTCGATTCGATCTAACGTACCAGTCAGATTTTGATACGTCAAGCGCTTCGACAAACATAATCAAAGAAATACAAAAGGTGCCAAATTGTAAATTTCAATGTGGGTAATATTCACAATAAATTCTCAAAGTGATCCCCATTTTGATTAGAACACATTCGCAGCTTTGTCAGAAAGGACCTATTCACGTCTTGTAACATTTATAAACGCCGCTTATCAGTTAATCCTTAAAATGTATAAATGCCGGGGCATTTACGAACTTTAGACATTTGTTCAAACTGTTAAACGCCTAGGGAATTTTACATCACGAGTTAAATACTTGTTTATCTATCCAAGCAAACGATTACAAAAAATAGTATATTATACATTAAGGGTCTGCGAAACAACTTTTAATCTCGAGAGTTAATGTTACAGCCCGAGACGAATCTAGGGTACAATCACTCCAGGGGTAAAAAGATTCCTCAGTCCCGTACTATATATGCTATATTTTGTCATTCGAAGATTAAATATACCAAAATCCATCCCGAAGTTTTAAAATCCCAGATGCGAAATGGCGCGCGATTCGTCATTATGAATCTAGTTAGACATCCACTAGATGCCAATGTTTTGCTTCAAAACAAAACTCACAAAGTTTGTCCAAAATGTGCGAAGCGACATTTACTGAAGATTTCGAAAAGAAAATTAATGAATTGATACTAACGGAGCTTGCTTTTGAATTTTATATTTGTGTCCCAAGAGATTAAAGGTTACTTTTAATCCCTAGAGACTAAGAAAGATGCTTCAGTCCATAGAAACCATATATTAATCTCGGAATGACAAACAAAATTTAAAACTATTTATTTTTAACTGCAGGCACACGTTAGTATATTTCGTGTAGTTTTACATACACTTTCTGGACAACGAAGTGGAGACGGAAGGTCCCTATTAAGAGATAATTGCAAACATTCGATGGAGAACTGCATGGGAGAAACATAATGCTTTTTACAGGCCTTACTGTATCAAAAGTTGCATTTTTTGCACCAGTGTAAAAAAACAATTAGAGACTATTTTGAGCATTTGAGGTCTACTCTGGAAAGAATTCCTCCACAGTGCATCGTAAACTATGACGAAAAGAACGTCACAGATAACCCAGGATGTGGAAAAGTGTTTATTCATAGAAAAACCAAGCACGCGAGTAGTCATGGATTTTTCAAAAACCTCCACTTCAATTATGTTTGCTGCAATAGCTGCTTATATTGTATTGATATATGTGTATCCCGATTGGATGGAGGGAGAAATTGACGGTGCTAGATACAACCGGTCAACCTCAGGTTGGTTCGACTCAGACATTTTTGAAGACTGGTTCTTCCAAATAATATTGCATCATTTTAAGAGAATTAAAGGTAAAAAAATTGTAATTGAAGACAATTTAGGAAGTGACAAAACAATTACGGAAATACAAGGGAAGAAGAAAAGAAGAAAAATGGAAGAACGGTAAAGCGATAGATCACCGTGAAATGGAAATGAAGAGGCAAAATGTAGGGAAAAAGTGAAGAAGAGTAATGAGTACAATAACGAATAAAAAAACTGATAAATCCAGGAAAAGGGGATAGACCAGAAGAGACGACAAACGCAAAGGAAAAAGAAAACGAAACATTGAAGATAAAGCTAAAAATGAAAGACACGCAAGATCATACATAAAAACAAGGAAAAAAGAATAAAAAATAAAGAAAATAGTATGGGGAAAAAGGTGATTAATATAGGTACTTGGAATGTAAGAAGTAGCATGGGGAAAGAAGAACTTGTAGAGGACATGATAAAACAAAATATAGAAATACTCGGAATCACGGAAATAAAACATAAAGGAAAAGGTATAAAGAAAATACATAAAGGATACTGGATGTACTGGTCGGGAGTAGATGAGAAAAAGAGAGCAAAGGAAGGAGTGGGTTTGATAATGGGTAAATATCGTGATTCAAGAAGACTTTGTAAATGAAAGAATATTGACGATAAAAGTAAAACTGTTAGATGAAGAAATATGGACAATAATCACAGTATATGGGGTAAATGATGACGCAAGAAAAGAAGAAAGACAAGTTCTTCGGGGAGATGAAAAACCAAACAGATAGTAGGGAAAAAATTTAATCATTATGGGAGATCTAAACGGCCGAGTCGGGAATAAGAATAGAGGAAAATAAGAGTAGAATAGAAGAAGAATAGAAATAAGTATCCAAATTCCAAAAAAATCTAATCAAACAAACACAAGGACGTACATAAGAGTATTGGAGAGTAGAAATAATAAATCAATCATTCACTATTTTCTAGTGACCAAAAAAATAATTGGCAAAATGTGAAGGATGTAAAAGTTAAAAGAGAAGAAGTGATTACTATCTAGTGATAACGAAAATAAGAAGAATAAAGGAAAAAAATATAGACAAAAGAAGGAGAAAAGTACGTGAAAAAATAAAAGGCTTTAAACTAAGAGAGGAAAAATACCAAAAGAAATATCAAAAGCTACTAGAGGAAAAATTAAAAGGAAATGAGCAAAACACGGACTAGAAGAAAAATGGGAACACTTCCAGAATAGTATATTGACAGCAGCGGAAGAAAACTGCGGAAAAAGGAAAAGGAAAAGGAAAAGAAAAACTAAATGGTGGACGGAAGATATACGAAAAAAAGAGGCATGGAAAAAATATTTAATCACTAAAAGAGCCGAAGATTATGAGATATACAAAGAAAAAATGAAAGAAGTTAAAATAACAATCAAAGTGGCAAAAGAAAAATCATGGGAAGAATTTGGATACAAAATGACGGAAAACTATAGAGACCCAAAAATTATTCTATGGTACATTAAAACAACTCAATATAAAAGGTAGGGTTGGAAATATAATAACAAAGGAAGATGAGAGAATACTTTGAAGAGCTAGCATACGCGGATATACAAAATCAGGAAGGCGAGGATGAAGAAGGTAATGAAGTACAAGAAATAGAAATAAAAGAAGAAATAGAAGAGACAATAAGAAAAGTTAAAAGTAGGTAAGCAGCCGGCAAAGATAACATCACCGCGGAAATGATAAAGTTTATGGGAAGAGCGGGTAGGAATAAACTAAGGGAAATAATGAACGATGTACTAAATGATACAAAAATACCAAAGGATTGGAAAACAGACATTATGTTGCCAATATATAAGAAAGGCAGAGAAACTGCAATAATTACAGAGCATCCCAGGGAAAATATTTGCAGGAATAATAGAAAAGGAATACAGTTCAGGAAAAGCAGAAGTACACAAGATCTCATATTTATAATTAGACAAGCAAGTGAAAAACTAATAAATAAGAACAAGCAAATAAATATATGCTGTATAGATCTGCAAAAAGCGTTCGACAGAATACGAAAAGAAGACATATGGGAAGTACTACAGAATAGGGGAGTGAATAAAAGTATTATAGGAATTATAAAAAATATGTACAAAGATAACATAAATATAGTAAGAACAAACAATGAAGAATCCAAAGAATTTAAAACTAAACAAGGAGTCAAGCAGGGATGCGTTATAGGTCCACTGCTCTTCTCAACTGTACTAGATGAGGTAATAAAGAAAGCCAACAAGAAGATGAAGAAACTAACACTGGGATACGGAAAAATGGCACAAACTCAGCTGACTGAACTTATGTTTGCAGATGACATGGCCTTGTTAGCAGATACGAAGGAGAACATGCAATATAATCTCAATGTAATAGAGGATGAACTAAAGAAAATTCACATTGGACAGACAAAAATAATGACAATTTCAAACACAAAGAAAATACATCAAATTAGTCTGGACGGGAAAGAAATAAAACGAGTGGAATATTTTAAATACTTAGGCGCAATAATTGAAAAAAATGGAAAACTGGGCAAACAATTAGACGATAGAATAGGACAAGAGGGAAGAATATTCAATCTGATGAAAACAACTTTTCTAGGAAAAATCGAAGTGGTAAAAAAATGGTCAGACCATCAATCACATATAGCAGTGAAACGTGGACACTTACACAAAGACAAAAGACACGTATTAACGCAATGGAAATGAGGTTTCTGAGTAAAATAGAAAACAAAACCAAGCAGGACAAAACCTGAAAATAGAATCAATCAACGAAAAAATCATAGAAGGGCAGTTGAGATGGTTTGGGCATGTGTGTAGAATGTCGGACGATAGACTAACAAAAAGAGTGTTCGAAACGCGAGTACCGGAGAAAAATAAAAAAAGAAGACCAAGAACAAAATGGATTGATAACATAAGAAAAGAAGTGGAGAGAAAAGGAATGACATGAGAGGGAAAACAAAATCTAACGCAAGATAGGAAGCAATGGAGACAGAAGTGCAAGATTCAACTGCTCCAGTCTTACACCTAAAGGTAGAAAGGCCTAGGACTAAGTAAGTACATTTCCTTGTCTAGCAAGCAAGAGGTCATGGGTTCGAATTCCATTCGAGGGAATACCTTTTTACGTAGGTATTTAAAAATTTCAAATTTATAGAATTACAATCAAGAATGCAAATTCGTTAAACTCTTCAAGGATTCATGTTATTCATTGTAAAGAATGCACCAAAGTCATTGGGCAACAGATGTATTGAAGTTAATTTTCTTAAAAAGCGTCACTCGACTCGAGTGCGACAATCACGCTTGAAACACAAACATATCCTTCACTTATTGCATGTTTTTCACTTTTTAAATTAAAGTTAAAATCAATTTTGTCCAAACGGTAAGCTGGATAAGCGAAAAAATTTGAAATTTTCACTGTATGTCTGTACACAGATCTCAAATATCACAATTACATTAATACATATTCATATTACATTAACCAATATGAATAACTCCTTATTCACATTTGTAGCCCAGTATTGCTAAAAGAAACAAACGCACATCAATGCAATGACGGAACATCAGAAAATAAAACTTGAGTCCAAGTAATGTAGTACAATTTTGGATAATCCAGTGACGTAATGCAGAATAATGCCACGTATTGCAGAATAATGTCGCGTAATGCAGCCTAATGCAATGTAATGCAGAATACCCTTAATAGTATTTTACATGATTAGCATGGTAAACAAGTTTTTACTGGCCAGAGGAGAAGTTTATTGACGAGCCTGTAATCTCCTCGAGTCAGTAAAGACTAGTGCTGCGTGATAATGAAAATTGATTATCGATAACATTGATTATCGATAATACTGATTATTGATTATCGATAACATCGATCATGTATAGCATTCCCCGTACTATACCTATATACTATGTCACTATCAGTGTGGAGATAAAATGAGTCCTTGCATACTAAGTAATGATATTTACAAAAATAAACCAAAAAGAATTTATGGTCACCTCACTGAGGTGACAATAAATTCTTTTAGGTTTGTTTTTTTTCGAGAATTTCTTTTGTTTATTTTTTTCGTAAATATTATTACTTAGTATGCAAGGACGAATTTTATTGTTACACAAAACTATAGCTAGTGATACGGGGAATGGTTAGCCTCTCGAAAGCTATACATTATCGATATTATCGGTGTTATCGATAATCAATATTACCCATAATCAATATTATCGATAATGATAGACAAATATTATCGACATTTATCAATAATAATCGACATATCGATATTTATCAATAATTATCGATATATCGATAATTATTCGCACCCCTAGTAAAGACTGTTATCATGCATATATTGCAATAAAGTTTGTTTATTATTCATTCGTACATGATATTAAAAATGAGAATTTATGAAATAAATTTATTTATAATGGCATTTATAAATATCTAGTCAGCTGTGCTTCAAGTACTACTACAACGGGTTCCTAATTGTCAAATTATGGTCACAAATGCACATGATATTAATGAAATAGTAAGTATCTTGTAAAAGTGATTTTACACAGCTTAAATTTAGTTACCTTAATGCATGTTTACTATTGAGTAACAAATAAAATCTTTAACCACGATTATAGGGTAAACCAGCCTCTTACTGGCCACCATCCAGTAGTCGGCCACTTAGTTGTTAAACATTGAATAATAGTAAAACCACAACATACTGTTATTCTTTTTTCTCACCCCAGTTCTCGGGCACTATCATGTTATTTTTATAGCAAACAGCACCTCTACTGATTATATCAAATCATAAATGGCGGTAAGTAGGTGTACGCTGTATACTGGTCGTATCTTTGTGCAAATAGTAGTTAACCTAGCTGTTGTAAATAGTAAGTACAACAATAATAATACCATACATAAATGTAAGTTTAGGTGTCAATATACTATTTAGAGAGCATAAAATTTCAATTTCCATGCCTCGAATTTTCATCTTTCATTCCTAAAATCAAGGGGCCGGTGACAGGAAGCGAATAAATCGCGCATTCCGATTGTAGTTTAGAAGACTTCGTTATCGTTGTCTTACTCATTAGGAAGTAGTATTTATTTCTTCCTCTTATAAATGTAATGTATATGACTTGTAAAATTTCCGCTCGAAAACTTAATTCCTGGTGTCTCCTTTGTCGGCCGCTTGATAATTTTTTTTAATTTAACGTCTAATGAGTGTTTTTTTTCAATATACGGAGGAGGCGTTGAAGCAAGCACAAGGGTCAATGAGTCAAAAAGCCGAAATCTGGATCTGAACCCGTACTTACTACTGAAGGAGAGAACCAAATTGCAAAATGGGTAGTTAATATTACTAAATGTGGTTTCCCGTTGAAAAAGGGAGATTTGGTCAAAACAGTCGAGAAGCTCATAAAAGATAGTGGGGAAAACACCATATTTAAAAACGGAAAACCAGGGGACAAATGGTACCTTAATTTTTTAAACAGGCGTCCTGAAATATCAGTTGGAGAAGCAGAGACTGTCAACAAAGCACATGCTGTAGTGACGGAGGAAAACATAAGAGCTCAGTTCTCTGATTTGCAAGCCTTTTTAAAGAAAAACAAATTAGAGATCCAGATAGAGTACTGAATGGAGATGAAGCTGGATTTGCTTTATGCCCAAAAACTGGGAAGGTTTTGGCGCCAAGGGGATTCAAAAATTTTTACACGGTTAAAATGGGCAATGAGAAAGAGAATCTGACTGTGTTAGTAGTTCTCACAACAAGTGGAAAAATACGTCCCCCCTTGGTGATCTTTCCATATGTGAGACCACCAAAGGCAATTGTGGACAGCATGTCCGATAATTGGGTGTTAGGTAGGTCGGAGACAGTGTGGATGAAGGCGGACGTCTTCTATGAGTACATTGCGAATAATATGAATCAGTGGATTTTAGATAACAAAATAGAAAAGCCTATAATCCTATTCAGAGACGAACACAATACCAGTTCACGAGATCTTAGCTGGCACAAACACTGTTCTTCCAATTGGTAGTTGTGAGTCTCAAGTTAAGGAAGTTGATATCTCGTTACC
This sequence comes from Vesta saturnalis, assembly GCA_036346205.1. Lineage (NCBI taxonomy): Eukaryota > Metazoa > Arthropoda > Insecta > Coleoptera > Lampyridae > Vesta > Vesta saturnalis. The sequence continues at coordinate 2,193,438 of JARFJB010000001.1, forward strand.
ATTAATTGACGTTACCAATCAAATAGAAGATACGCATAAAGTTCAAGAAAAAGAAGCAATAACGGATATTCAAGGAGTAAAAGAAGGGTCAGTTTGTGCAATAAACATTATAGAGAGACAATGGAATGCAAAAATACTATTACCAAGGATAGCAATGAAATAAAAAGAGACAATGGTCATATAGAAAAAGACACGATATAGAGAAGGATAATACCGAGAAACAGATGCAGGAAAAAAATAATGAGGAAGAAAAGAATCGAGAAAAAAATAATGATGGTGAAATTTAAGTTAATAATATAGAAAATAGAGACCAAGAGATTAACGGTAATGAAGAAAAATGAAAATATGGAGAAGGAAAATTCTACAGAGAAAGGCAATGACGAAAAATTACATTAACATTTTAGACCACCAGATTGTGAAACCCATTTTAATGAACGTAATTCAAGATTTCCGACACCAATATCTAAGGCAAATGTTAGAGAACAACAAAAACCAAAATTACCAAGTGCAATGTCATCTAAAGAATACGGGAAAATGTTAGAAAATAAAGAAATTGAAAAGAAGATGAAACTAGAAGAAGCTAAACGAAAACGGGAAGAGCGAAAAGCAGCTAAGGAAGAAAAGCAAAAGGAAATTAAAAAAAAGAAACTGAAAAAAAGTAAATTTAAGGAACGTAATAACAACACCAAATGAAGTAGAGAAGAAAAGACTGTACGCACAAATAATTCAGGAAGTAAAGCAATAATAACATGTGCACTTTGTGATGAAGAACTCGTTAGCGATGATGAAGATGAGGATGATAGAAACATCGGATGTGACCATTGCACTAGCTGGTATTATTAAAAATTTACCGAGTTCATTGGTATTCCCTATGCAGAGGTTGCGGAGAAAGAATACCTCTATGATTATTGTTCGTAAATTTGTATGTATTATGTGGTATAACCGTTAGTTACATTTAAAATATAAAATGCGCCTTAGTTTTCAACGAATAAATCTTTATTTTTCGTTTTACCTGATTTGTTTTACTCCGAAAAAGTAGAATTGTTTATTAATCCATTGAGAATAATCAATAGATTCATTTTTATGTTGAATAAATAGTTCTGGCCGAAAACTGGATATTTAATGGACGAAAATCGGCAAGGCGCGTCCGAAAACAGGTACCTCAATGGCTGAAGATTGGCCATCACTGGCCGAAAACTGGTCAAATTGTTACTTTTTATGAATTACCGTAAAATGAGGTGTGGCTTTATGACTGCCAGGTGAAATTGTGACAGAGTGGGGTTCGCAACTGTCATCTGTCAGTACTGCTTTACCTTTTGAGTGAGTGTGTTAGTTTCTTGCACAAATCTGAGGTAAAGTGCTTTAAACATACCGGGTGTCCAAAGCGTCATGCGACTGAAAATTGTGGCTTCGCTGTTGATTTTTCATTAAAATCATTTATACAAAAGTTATATGGTTCCAATACGTGCACAACTTAAAAATATTGTAGCACCTACAGGGTGATTGGTAAAATCAATTTTTTTAGCTTAAATGGAACACCCTGTATATCATATTTTTGGACAGCCTAATGAATAAGCTTTTCAATGATGTTAACATTTGTACATATTAAATGCAACGTTGCCAAGTTATTTAACAAAAATATATTTTCTTCCTTAATGTAAGGTTAGCAATAAAAATTAATTCTTGGTTTATTATCTAAGTTGAGACAAATTAGTTCAGGGATTAATTAAGCTAGGTATAGGCTTTGAAAAGATCTAAACGTTTTATTGATATATTGAATAGGTGAGAGAAGGCTCCGTGTGAAACTTTAGTATGGTCAACGTTCATCAATTTTTTTATGTCAAATGGAACACCCTGTATATTTTGATACGGGCGAATAGTGGTCTTAAAGACCTAACTTTTATCTAAATACATTGATACCGTTAAAATTTATAGTTTTTAAAATATTTCCATTTTTTTTAATTTTTCTATAATTATTTTATAACAACGAGGAAACTCTACTAGTGGTGCTTCAAGCTATGCAAGAAAACCCTCAAATAAGTATTAGAAAAATTGCAGTGGAACATGATTTACAGAAATCAACAATACACAATGTAATTAATGAATATAAATACCATCCGTACAAGATCCAACTCCACCAGGCATTGGATGAACATGATTTTGAAAATAGACAAAATTACTGTCGTTGGGGATTGCAACAACCACATAATTTTTTTAATACAGTTATGATGACAGACGAATCTACTTTTCATAACAATTATTTTTTGAATAGACATAATTGTCATTATTACGCCATGGAAAATCCATATATAATTAGATACAGAAACAATCAGCATCTATGGAGTCTCAATGTTTGGGCTGGTATTATTCGCAACAGATTATTAAGACCCTATTTTTTGGAAAACAATTTAAATGCAGTAAATTATTTAAATTTATTGGGAACCAAAGTACTACCTACCATGGATTGAAGAGAACATCCCATTGGCTAATCAGGAAATATGGTTCCAACAAGATGGCGCTCCTGTACATTCGGCTCGTGATGCGACGGAGTTTTTAAATCAGCAATTTCCTGATCGTTGGATAGGTAGTTATGGGTCTATCAGGCGGCCAGCTAGATCACCCGATCTGACTTTCATGGACTATTTTTTATGAGGCTACATTAAAAATTAAGTTTATAAAACATCGTCGACTGCTGCAGAAAATAACAACAAGCGTTTGGTAATGTAACCTAACAAATATTGCACAATTTACAACGTTCCTACATATAACGATTGAATCAGTGCATTGAGAAAAGAGGCTTGTTTGAACCTCATTTATAATTTTTTTATGTGCACAGTTGCATATGTTTGACTTACCTACTTCTTTTTCTTGTTAATTGTTTGTTTATTATTTGAATTTGTTTACTTTATTGTTAAAAATATTTAATAAAATTAATTATTACTATTACTAATCTGGTATTGTGACTTGAAGTCATGGCACTCTATTAAATCGTTACGTTATAAAATAATTATAGGAAAATTAAAAAAATGCAAATATTTTAAAAACTATAAATTTGAGCGGTATCAATGCATTTAGATAAAAGGTAGGTCTTTAAAAGTACTATTCGCCCATATCAAAATATACAGGGTGTTCCATTTGAAATAAGAGAATTGATGTACGTTGAACATGCTAAAATTTCACACGGAGCCTTCTCTCCCCTATTCAATATATCAATAAAACGTTTACATCTTTTCAAAGCCTATACCTAGTTTAATTATATCCCTGAAGTAACTTGTCTCAACTTAGATAATAAACCAAGAATTATTTTTTATTGCTAACCTAACATTCAGGAAAAAAATAAATTTTTGTTAAATAACTTGGCAACGTTACATTTTATATGTACAAATGTATACATCGTTGATAAGCTTATTCCATTTAAAATAAAAAAGTTGATACCCCCTACTTTTACGAATCACCCTGTAGGTGCTAAAATATTATTAAGTTGTGCACGTATTGGAACCATATCACTTTCGTATAACTGATTTTAATGAAAAATCAACCGCGAAGCGTCGCGTGACGCTTTGGACACCCGGTATAGTGGTAATTTTAGACTAATGCAAAGAGGAATTTCAATTTTATTGTAAATTGCTCAATTTTGTAAATTAGGTTAGGTTTTCAAAGTGTGTAACTTTTATCGGTATAACTAATTATTTTTGTCAGCTATTTTTTCGCATTCATACATTACTTGGTATTGTATTGACAACCAATATACACTCTAACCTTACTAAAATATGTAAACAGTGGTCAGGGGTGTATCATTATTTACAATATTGACAAAAACCGGGGTGAAATTGTGACATTTGTGAAAGAAATCGAAATTACTTTGTGACATTATTTTCCATTTTAGTATCACTGATTCAGTAAAAAATGGCACGAAAATATACAAGAAAGTCGGGAACACGCTGTTATAAAAATTATACAAATGATACTTAGCAACAAGCTTTGCGTCAAATTCAAACAAAAACCATGAGCATTCGTGGTGCTGCGGAAAAGTACGATATTTCTGATTAACATTCAAATAATCTTCCTCTAGATATGTATCTTTTTTTTTCAAGATACAGAATTCATCGAAATAAGCTCTTTCTTAAACATAATCTTCCCGTTGAGGTCAAACAGCACTGACCCCAGAAGAAGAGCAGTCACTAATAGCGCACATAATTGCTGTATCAACGTATGGGTTTCCAATCATAACCCACGATTTACGCAATATTGTAAAGGCATACTTGGATAGAAAAGGGAAAAAAGTCGCTGTGTTTGTTAACAACTTACCTGGGGAAGAGTGGGTTGGTTCTTATCTGAATAGAAACAAAGAAATATTGGCCAATACAGTTGCTCGCAACATAAGTGTTGCAAGAGCCGCTGTCGATCGCACAGTTATAAACAATTTTTTTTAATACTATTGGCAGGGTATTGGACAATGTACCCCCATCAAATTTATGGAACTACAATGAAACTAATCTAGGCGATGACTCTGGCGCAACAAAAGTTTTAATAAAAAGAGGTACGAAGTACCCTGAGCAAATAAAAAAAAATTCAACAAAGGCATGCCCATCGTTGATGTTATGTGGAAATGCACTGGAAACAATTGCACCTGTATACGTAGTTTACAAAGCCCAAAAAATGTGGCAAAGTTGGGCAGAAGGTGGACCTGAAAATTGCGGACACAATCGAACTAAATCGGGATGGTTTGACTACCAATGTTTTGAAGATTGGTTTACGAATTTGACGCTACCAATACTGAAGAATCAAGAAGGAAAAAAAATGTTGATTGGCGATAACTTAAGCTCTCATTTAAACATAGAAGTAGTTCACCAATGTGAAATAAATAACATCGCTTTTATAGCACTGCCCCCAAATGCTACCCATATTTTGCAACCGTTAGATGTTGCATATTTTAGATCGATGAAGGGTAATTGGCGAACCATTTTACATGATTGGAAAGACACTGTTTATGGAAGCAGATGTGCCACAATTCCTAAGCATCAATTTCCTTCCTTATTAAACAAATTAATGAATATCGTGGAAGCTAGAGGACCTGATATTTTCCCTCCAGGTTTTAAAAAATGTGGAATTTACCCTTTGAACTGGGAGATCGTGTTATGTCGATTATCAGAAGAGATTATGTATAACACTGCAGAAACTAAAGATGCTTTAGGCAACACTTTTCTGGAACGGCTACAGTCAAAATGTGAAGCCACAACAGGGCTGCGCCAACGCCAAAAACGAATATATGCAGAGCCTGGAAAAAGCATATGCGCTGCCCATCTGCCTGCCGATGCAATAAATTTAAGTTTGGCAAATTTATAATCAAAATGCAGCAGTTGTACAGCCTCTCCAGCAGGGCCATCACACGAAAATGATAAAACCTCTGAACCATCGACATCAAAACAAAGTAAAACTCAAAAATACAACAAAAAAACAGACCGCGAGAGCTGTGTGTCAGATAGTACTGAGAGCGAAAATTCAGACATAGTGTCCTTTCCGGAAAGCGACATGTCACCAATGAGTGAGATGAGTAATATTTCTGACCATGAAGATGAAGAAATGAGTTTTTACCACAAAAATAAAATCAAGACAACAAATGACAAAAGATCTCTGATTATTGGCGATTATGTTTATAATAACTTGTAATTTTGTTACTTTCCTATTAAAGCAAAAAAAAAACATTAAAAAATGCATTTTTATTAGTGAAGGGAGGGGGTACTTTGTGACTCCATAATCAGACTAGAAGAGGACACATTGTAACAAATTCTCTATTCGGATCATAAATTGAGCCTATTTGATGTAACAATTTTCCCCCTCAGAACCCTAACTCCGTTCCTTCCGATCCTATCCTGAATCCCACCATGCATATATACATAATGTATGTATGTATGCTGGGAATCCGTGATTGTGGCTGAAGGAGCTCGGAAAGATCGAACAGCCCGCCCTCCCCCTTAGGGAGGGAATGAAATACGTGGCGAATCTGCACTTGTCAGAAGGTCACACCAGCAAGAGGTGAAATTGTGACAAAGAAAAGAAAAAAAACGATAAAAATAAAAATTTTTGAAATTTGATCGAAGAAGGAAACTGAAGATATAAGTGTACTATTCTAATAAAAAAATAGTTCTCATTATAAATCCACATAATCCGTCTAAAAAGTACAAAAAACCACATTTGTCACAAAGCTGCCTTATTTTACGGTAATAAATTTTGGATACTGAGAGTTAAAATTATGATAATTAATAATTTGGGAAATATGTAGCGTACTTGATCAAAGGTACTTCAAAATAAAATATTACAATAGGTCTATGAAAGTCCATCACCTAGCTTAAGTGGCCGACAATAGGCTGATTTACCCTATTAAACTTTTGTATAATATGCATTCATTCTCCTTGTTTAACAAAATATTTGCTATATGGCATCCATTGCTTACTTCGAAAATAAGAAAAGTGGTAAGAGTTTATGGTCCATACATAAAAAGCACCTACAATACCAAAAAAAACTGGTAGCATCCAGTTACTTGCTAACATACCTGAGACATACTTGATAACAATGCCTTAAAGTGTAAAAAGCCACCATGGATGTATGTGATCTTGAAATCCCTACAAAGCACATAACAAAACCATCTGAATTATATTAATGTGCATAATCGTACTACAATATTAATTAACTACGATAAAATTGAGTACTTTGGAATATCATTATTTTGGTTATTTAAGGAAAAAACTTTTGACTGCATTGAAAATACTTTGTGTACACCCTGTATACAATTACATTAACCTATGAGCTTATTTGCAAGTTTCACATTAACTACTAATATAATAAGGAAATTGGTATTCTTTATCACAGACAAGGTTAAGTAGGTCACAAATAATTAGACTAGATTGTTAGACTAAATGTGCAAAAGTTTGGTATCATTTTGTGTACTTGGTATAACTACGAATCTAAGGCCACTTGGGTTTTGGTCACTTCAATCAATATAGGATAATGAATATTTTCATTATACTCGCAATTATCTAATAAAGCCAAGTGTTTCTCCCACACTATATTATTATACTTTAATATTTCTCTACACATAAATCCTTTTTTCTGTGCTTGTGATATAAATTTTTCTAAAGTATTACCCCTTTTCGGAGCCATAACAAGTGCTAAACTATTACAGGACATAATATCCCATAAACATTTAATTAAATGAATTCTACCTTCATCAAAAAACAAGCAATCAGCACATAAGATTACATCAAATTTTTTATCAACAACACACTCTTCCCATTTTAGCACACTGCAAGTAACAGGACATGCAAATTCATTATTATACAAGCTAGTTTGTACATTTTCGACAGATATTTTGTTACCATCTGTTAAAGTAACCTGTTTTGCAGCACCATACTTTGCACAAATAAGCCCTGCAAGACAAGACATACCCCCACCTAATTCTAATACTGTTTTACCATCAACTATATGCAAATTAGCACCAATAAAATAAGTTAACGTTTCCTCTGATGGCCATATACAAACATTTCCAGTATTGTTAAAACCCATTAAATCTTCGGCGGAGAATGTTCGAATTCTATGCCCTACATTCACGTAATATTCTGTATCGTCGATTCTCATAGAGTATTTATACCAAGTACGTTTTCGTATTCGATCAGCAATACAAGGGTCTGCAGAATTTAGATGAAAATTTTCAAGCAGTTGTGTAGTTAAGAGCATGAAGGAGGATATACGTCTTACAGAAAACTCATCGGTGGGGCTTGACGGTTCACTTCCACTTGGACTCTGTACAAAATAATTAAATGAATTTATATATCGACAATTTATTTATTTTTAAACAGACCTTCAAAGCCTTTGCCAAAATTGCCCAACGTTTACGAGCAGCTTTTTTCTTTTCATTTTTATTGGTGCTTAATACATCATTTATATCAATAGTTCCGTTTGAATTGAGTTTATTGTTTTGGTCCATAGAGTTTTAACATAGAGCTTGTTGAGAAAAGGTGCCTGTAAAGGCAACCACACAGAATTAATTATAAATTATATTAAAGTGGATGTACAGACGCTCACAGTCCTTCATGCTTTTAATTTTTACACCTAAAGGGAATTGAAACACATAATCGCTATTGAAACTAAATTAAATACTGACAGACACATACAAAAATTGAGGTTAAATAGAAATAGCATTCAAATTATAGTGCTTAATACATAATAAAAAAGAAAATGATTGACTTAATTTACTTACATTATTAATGACTAAAAAAGAATGAAACTTAAAAGGACTTCATAACTACACTACCCCACAGACTAACGCCTCCCACTACTTTGGTGCATCTGACGAATTGTCAATACTTTTAGGTTCAATAAAGCCGAGTTTACACTGCACTCCGTCAACCAATATTATTGTCTAAAACAATATCAAATATCTCATTATAATTTTCTGTCAATTTATTTTTAATGATTATAGATATTTTGTAAATAATTAAATTAAAAATGTTGTAGAACTAATGAAATTTTGTAGGAAGAAATAATAATCATTGGTAGCATTATATATATACAGGGTGATTATAAATAGAGTAGCACAACGATACCAGTGCAACTAGATGAAAAAATAAGGCGAATGAACTAAATATACCTTAGACCAAAGTTGCACCCCTGAGAAGTAACATGGTCTCGAATGTTGTAGAGCCAACCTCCCCCATTATTTTTAATACCAGTGCTGCCCTCTATGATACATGTGGCTGACTACGGTCAGTCGAGTCGCCATGTTTACTCGACCATTGAAGGTGAACGCTGTAACATCGTTCTATAAAAATATCTGTGAAGACATATATTTTAAGCTGTCTGATCTAAGGTAAGTGCTTTTAAACTATTGTAACAGTGTTGTTATAGTAATAGGAACATTAATTTGCAATATATTTTATGAAAACATATAGTTTTGTCTACTGTTTGACGAGTTTACGAAAATATTAAACAGAGCCGGCATCAACTTACTTTAGCTTAATGCAATATGTACACTGGGCAAAATGATCCCTTACTACGTTGGGTAAAATGATCCGGGATCATTTTGCCCGATTGACTTTTTTTCTCACAGTAAAAGTTTAAGACAACAAAAGGGAAAATATTTCAACGAATATTCAAATATTCTTAACAAATACTAAATTGTTTTACTTTTTTTTTGTTGCAGATAATAACATGGTTCAAAAATATAAAATAAAAACAGAGAGGCAGTTATGGGACGAAGATAAAATGCAACAAGCAATAGAAGAGGTCCGTCGTGGCTTAGGTTACAAAACTGCGGCCACAAACTTTGGTGTTCCGCTGATGAGTTTAAAGAGACGCTGTAAAGGAACGAACAAGGTAGCTGTTAATGCTGTTAAGAAACTGGGAAGCAAAATACTGGTTTTCACTAAGGAACAGGAAGAGGAATTGATTGCGCATATATTTGACATGGAAAGCAGAATGTATGGTCTCACCACTAAAGATGTAAGATCCATTGCTTATCAGCTTCCAGGCAAAAATAATATTGATCATCCCTTCTCCAAGGAAACATGTCTAGCTGACAAAGATTGGTTGACCGGTTTTCGCAAGAGGCACCCTCAACTTTCACTAAGAACACCTGAGTCAGCGGCTCGCGCTCGTGCTTTTAACCGGCCTGTCGTGACCAAATTTTTCATGTTGCTAGAGACAGTGTATCACAAAATAAAATTTCCAGCACACAGGATATTTAATGTTGACGAAACATCTTTGAGTACGGTCCCAGGTAAAAATTGTAAAGTTTTAGCTCAAAGAGGTAGAAAACAAGTTGGCAGAGTTGTATCCGCAGAACGAGATGTGTCCACTACTGCCGTAATTTGTATGTCTGCATGTGATTCTTATGTTCCACCTATAGTTATTTTTGCTCGTAAGCGAGTGAAAGAAGAGTTGAAAGAAGGCGCACCACCGGGAACAGCTGGTCGGATAAAAGTTGAGGTTTTTGAGGTGTGGTTTGGCCATTTTCTTTCCTTTATTAAGCCTTCACAACAGGATCCTGCACTTCTGATTCTTGATGGCCACCTTTCGCACACAAAAAACTTGGGTATCATCGAAAGTAATTTTGTGACCATTTTGTCTACCGCCACACTCCACCCACAAACTGCAGCCGTTAGACGTGAGTTCCATGTATCCGCTCAATCACTACCACGATAAAGCATTGGAAAAGTGGCGTACTAATCGCACCGAAAGGGTTATAACCGTTTTCCAAATCTCACAAATCTTCAACGGTTCTTACATGCAAGTCTGCACACCACTTAACGCAATTAACGGATTCAAGAAGACAGAATGTTTCCGTACGATCACGATGTTTTCACTGACATTGATTTCGCAGCTGCTGTAGTGACTGAGCAAAACGAACCTCGGAATACCAACGCCCATGAGAAAAATGATGCGGTCCTTGAACAAAATGAAGAAGTCAATGATGAAAATATTGCCGCTCGTGGGCAGAAGGATGAGGCCAATGAAAAAAATATTGAAAGCAACGAACAAAATGACGCTTTACGAGCAAATGTTACACAATCCTTAGCTTCGGATAATGAACCCTCGACAACGAGGGCATCAAGTGGTTTTAACGTACTGCCAAATAATGTTCATTCATCCCCTAAAATGACACAAGAACAACGTAGCTCAAAAATCAAGGAAGTCTGGTGGCATAGTAGTTTTGACAAGCACTCCCTATAAAGATCAATTGTTAGAGGAACACCAGAAGAAGGAAAAGCAGGCCGAAAAAAACAGCTCTAAAAACAAGAATAAATTGGAAGAAAAAAAAGAAAAAGAAAAAAAGGCGGAATGTGAGAAAATATACGAATAACAAAAGAAGAAAACAGGACAATGACAAGGAATCTTCGGAGGAATCCGAAGTGGAAGAAGATACAGAATATGTTATTTGTACTGAAACATTTCTACAGTCTCATTCAGGAGAAGAGTGGGTGCAGTGCTCAAGGTGCTATCGTTGGGCACATGATGAGTGGACGGGAATCGACGATAATGACTGCGATCCATATTGGTGTGAGTATTGTATAGACAATGCCAAGGTGAACAAAGTGCCCAAACAGTTAGTAGATTACTTGTATTGTAATTATTACGTATTCTTGTAAATATTTCTGGGTTGTTACGCATCTCGTCAGTTGCGCGCAAGATGTTTTGACGCAATTCCTCAATAGGAGCATAAACAATACTTCTCAGGTGTCCCCATACGAAAAAATCAAGTGGCGTAACGCACAGGTGCATCGACACCACGACCTATGCAACGTCCCAGAGAATTTAAATTCAACCATTGCCTGACAGCTAAGGTACTATGTGCCGGAGCCCTGTCATGCATGTACCACATAATTTGTTGTACACCTAGCGGTATATCCACCAATCGTATTGGGAGATTTTAATTTAAAAATCGAAAATACTCGAGTCGTCAGCCGACGGTGAAGAATAAATGGACTATTAGAGCATCTCCAATAATTTCTGCCCATAGATTTACACTAAAATTGTGCTAAAATCTTGATGGACATATTTCATGGGGGTTTTAATCAGACCATGTGTGACTATTACTATGGTTAACTAAGCCATGTCTTTGAAAACATGCCTTATCGGTGAACAAAATATGACAAAAAATTTAAGTCGTGTCTGGACATGTTTAGGTGCCACTGGCAAAAACCAATCATTTGCAGTTAATTCTTGAACCGACTGGTGGTGAAAAGGGTGTAAAAGGTTATCATGAATCAAGTTCCTTTGCGAAATATTATACTGTGTAGCCAGTCTTCTTGTACTAGTTTGAGGATTTTCTTCTAAATTGATAAGTATAGCTTGGCCAGTTTCTCGCAACCTTCTTTCCACAGCTGAAAAAGTTTTCCTGTGGGGAACCTGGTGATTTTGATATCTGTCACGGTACAATCTTGTTGCGGTAGCACAACATTCAAAAATTACTCACGGCATGTGAACATAATCATTGTTAGTAAAATTATTTGCCATAATTACACAACCATTATTTGAAACCGTTGAAGACACTGCCACATGAACACAAAAATATCAAATTGTTTACTCAGCAAACTTGTTTCCAATTTATCAGGACCAGGATGTTTCCGAAGTATTCCAATACTTATCAATTTAAGCAGAAGATCATCAAACAAATCGTCGTGTTTGATTATGAAAATGGGAACTACGTAGGAAATATTCTTTAGAAATTTTTTAGTATTACATTTGAAATTACAGTAGGTCGTTTTAAATTAAGACATTATTACTTAAATTAGACGCTTAAAATTCTTTATTAGTTACATAACGAATACTGTTCCTTCAAACTACATTTATTAAAATTACTTTACGAGAAAAGCGTTTTCGTTTTGCTATTAAAAAGTGGTGTGTTGATGTTTTTATGTTACTGCATCCATGGGCGCTGTAAAATTTCCGCAGTTTGTTTTTGTAAATTATCTAAAAAACTATTGCGTTTATCGAAAAAAAATGCAAGAGAAAAACATTTTTTGTTTTTAGTTGTTATGTCTGAAAAGATATGGATATTCATACAGGGTGAAACATTTTTAAGAATAATATGTTGCATGTAGTCGACAGCAGAGCCTCTGGTGGATACATTTAAACAATATTAACAAGAAGTATGTGTCAGCACTGTACAAATGTCTGTACCAAATATGAATGCTTTACAAGACAGCTTTCTAGATAAATTGAAGGTAATAAGGTTATTCCTACTCGGGGTGCAACTTTGGTCTGATGTATATTTAGTTCATTCGCCTTATTTTTTCATCTGGATGCACTAGCACCGCTTGTGCTACTCTATTTAGAATCACCCTGTATATATATATATATATATATATATATATATATATATATATATATATATATATATTATATATATATATATATATATATATATATATATAATGCAAGAGAGAATTTTTTTGTTTTTAGTTGTTATGTCTGAAAAGATATATATTTTCATACATTCATTTTTTAAAATAATATGTTGCATGTAGTCGACAACAGAGCCTCTGGTGGATACATTTAAAAAATATTAACAATATGTATGTGTCAGCACTGTACAAATGTCTGTACCAAATATGAATACTTTACAAGAGACCGTTCTAGATAAATTGAAGTTAATAAGGCTGTTACTCCTCAGGGTGCAACTTTGGTCAAAAGTATATTTAGTTCATTCGCCTTATTTTTTCATCTAGATGCACTGGCACCGTTTGTGTTACTCTATTTAGAATTACCCTGTGTGTATATATATATATATATATATATATATATATATATATATATATATATATATATATATATATATATATATATATATATGAAAATTTTATAATTGCGTGACTTGATTTTATATATAATTATTAATATTTTATTGGTGTAAGTCGAAGTAAACAATGATTAAAAAGATATTTTTTTATTAATCTTTACAAATACTTCGTTAACCGTTTGTTAACTTCATCAGCGTTTGACATAAATTAGAAATAAACCTGCTATGAATTTTAGAAAAGGGAAATACGGTTGGTGTTTAGAACATTTTGAAGACGTATGGTGTGTAAACAATGTGTTGTGCAGTCATAAACGGAGAGTTGTGTCACACCTTGACAGATTAATACAGGATACAAATGAACCAGGAACATTTATATTGTAATCATTGTTTTTAAAAAAAATGTTATTGTAAATAAAATAAAATAAAATAATAATAATAATAATAATAATACCTTTTGTAAAATATAGTGGTTGGATTTATTCCCACTGTATGTGTGACAACAATAAATCATAATAATAATAAGTCCTGGAAAGAATGTTCGGTTTCAGAAAAAATCGCTCGACACTCGACAATTTGGTAGCTCTGGAAGACACCATACAGAGAAGTTTCTCCAAGCGACAAAAGTCGTAGCTATATTCCTCGACATCGAAAAGGCTTACGATATGACATGGCGTTATAAGATTGTCAGAACAATGGCAGAGTGGGGAATAGAAGGAAAGATAATAAAATTCGTCGGCAGTTTTTTATCGCACCGTAAAATACGCGTGCGGATAGGAAATACTTACACTCGTACGTCGTAGAGAATGGTATACTCCAAGGATCGAATCTGAGCGTTACGTTGTTTACCGTAACCATTCATAAATTGCTTGGAGAGTTGGACGACTCAGTGGGAAAATCAATGTACGTTAACGATCTATGTACATATAAATCCTCGCAGTCTATGGCTGGAATAAACGAGGTACTACAGGCCTCCATAGATCGCTTGAAGGAAAGGCAACTAACATCGAGTTTCACATTTCTGCCTCGAAGACGGTTGCTGTTCACTTTTGCCGACTAAGGTCATAGCGCGATGGTCCTTTCCTTCGAATGGAAGAAGGCCCTACCCGCTTAGTCGAGGAGTACAGATTTCTAGATCACAAATTAAGGAAGCGACAAGGATATCCTACTTACGATGTGTCCTAGCACCATACTCTCGAAAATCGATTACGGTTCAGTCGTTTATATTTCAACCAGGAAGTCATGGTTAGCACCGCTCGAATCTCTTCATTATACAGCGCTGAAGTTAGCTCTAGGTGCGTTCCGCACGACTCCCAGGTATTCCGTTTGCTGGAAGCCGGCATCGTACCGGGTCGAAACACATAATGAATTATTACACGAGAATTTAATCAAATCCTTGTCACCCTAATTATGTATTGCTGCTCGACTACAACCTCAGTGTATTTAGTAAGAGGCCTACAATTACTCACCCTTGAACCATCCGTGGTAAGGAAATATTAGATAAATACAGCTTACCTGAGATGTCCATCATACGGGCCAACTATAGGAAGTTCCGCCTTGGTGCAGCAGACGTCCGAAGTTCGATACGTCTCTAGGAACCTGCAAAAAACTGAAACTTCCAATGTACAGTATCAACAAATTTATCGCGAGTTACGGAATACTTACCAATGGGTATCGATTTATCTACACCGGCGGCTCTAAGACACCCAACGGTGTCGGTTATGCCTTTTCGTGTGATGGCATTAATCAACTATTCTCACTCCATACTAAGGTGAGCGTATTTACTGTGGAATTAATCGCCATGAAACACTCACACACTCACACATTCACACACTCACACACTCACACACACACACCACACACACACACACCCACATACTGGCACACTCACACACTCACACCACATCACACCACACCTCACACACTACACACTCACACACTCACACACTCACACACTCACACACTCACACTCACACACTCACACACTCACACACTCACACACTCACACACTCACACACTCACACACTCACACACTCACACACTCACACACTCACACACACTCACACACTACACACCACTCACACCCACACACACTCACACTCACACCACACACTCACACCTCACACACTCACACACACACCTCACACACTCACACACCACACACTCACACACCCACACACTCACACTCCACACACTCACACACCCACACACCACACCACCACACACTCACACACTCACACACCTCACACACACTCACACACTCCACACTCACACACTCACACACTCACACACTCACACACTCCACACCACACTCACACCTACACACTCACACACTCACACACACACACACACTCACACACTCACACACTCACACACTCACACTCACTCACACACTCACACTCTCACAAACTCACACACCCACACACACACTCACACACTCACACTCACACACTCACACACTCACACCCACACACTCACACACTCACACACTCACACACTTACACACACTCACACACTCACACACTCACACACCCACCACACACACTCACACACACACACACAAACACACACGCGCACACACACACACACACTACACACACACTCACACACACCACACACACACACACACCACACACTCACACACACTCACACACACACCACACACACCACACACACACTCACACTCACACTCACACTCACACTCACACTCACACTCACACCACACTCACACACACTCACACTCACACTCACACTCACACTCACACTCACACTCACATCACACTACACTCACTCAACATCACACACACTCACACTCACACTCAACTACCTCACACTCAACTCACACTCACACTCAACTCACACTACACTCACACTCACACTCACACTACACCTCCACCACCCACACTCCACTCACACTCACACTCACTCCACCTGCCAAACACGCACCCGCACACACCAGCACACCCACACACACACCACACACACACACACACACACACACACACACACACACACACACACACACACACACACACACTAGGATATATATATATATATATATATATATAAGTGCGTTCAGAAAGTGACGGACAAATTCATTACTTTCGAAATCGTTAATTTGTGGTCAAAATCCTGCGACACGTCAATTTTTTATTTTGATTCCGTACTTTATACTATATCACACATGTAGATGGCACTGCGCACTTTCCGGATATGACGTCAAAGTGCATATGTTTAAATGGCAACCCTGTATGTCCTTCGAGAAAATCGATGCCTCTTTCTCCTGAGTTCAAAAATGCCCTATTTATTGGGATTATTTGAAACAGTATGCACAATATTAATTATTAAATGTGGCATAATTCGAAAAGTTATGCGGTGTTAGTTTTGTCAATGATTGCGTTAAATTACGATTCTGGGTACTAAACAGTGCACAACATTTATTAAAGTAAACATAAAATGAACGAAAACATAAAATAAGGCTTGAAAGGGTTTTTGTCTTCTGGTGACAAAAATACGCACTTCAAGTCTACCTATAACGGTACATAAATATGCGGTTTTCGGCCGTCTGAAAATAAAAATGAACTCCATATAGAATTACCTAGTTGTTTGTTGTTTTGACAAAGGTCTACATTTCAATCACTCCAATTTCGTTCTTGAGTAACACCGCACCACTTTTCGAATTATTCCACATTTAATAATTAATATCGCGCATACTGTTTCAAATAATCCCAATAAATAGGGTATTTTTGTACTCAGGAGAAAGAGTTGCATCGATTTCCGCGAAGAACATACTGGGTTGCTATTTAAAAATGGTTAATTTGTATTTTCTTTTACTTTTCGGAAACCTTTTCTTTAGTTCCTTTTTCAAGATTCAAATTTTTTATAAATCAAATTAATTTGTGACAACTAATAGATGTCATTTATCTTTTCACCACCGTTGGATGCATTCGTGTTTGTTACTTCTACGATATTTGGATGAGTATTTCTATTTGTATTTGGTTTTGCGTTAAATTGTGTTTTTTAATTCTCCAAACTGGAGAAACTCTTGAACCATTATTGCGTTTATTCAACGCGTTAGGACGCTTTTCAATTTCAATAGCTTCCCGTATGATGCGTTCTTGCAGAGTATAAAGCGGAGCAATTAACTTTATTTCGTCAGTTCTCATTTGACGATCAGTGTCAAGATAATGAGTAACTAAAGAGGAATTGATGGTGTTTTATGGCTAGATGGTGTTCTTGAGCTCTAACATGCAACCTCCTGTTTGTTGTCCAATATAAGAGCTGCTGCATTTAGAACAGGGAATCTCGTACACGTCTTTAAGATTACATAATAATTTTTGGATAGTACAATGGTTTAAAAACAATTCGAAATGTGTTTTTAGAAAATTTATTTCCAATGTGATCTGTAATACCTTTAATATATGGTAATATAACTGACCAAAAGGTCAAAAGTGGAAGTTATACCCTTCTTGGTCGACCAACACCTCTTTGCCTTGGCTGTTCGGGTTGCTGATCTCTTAGTTTAAAGGCATGCAGGTTCAACATATTAGATTTTGGCAATGTCCTGTCTAAATAATTATGTTTATACTGGATCCAGGAATTTACAACCGCAGAATCCATAAAATCTTAAATGGCATTCACACGATTGGACATGTACAGAAGCCTTAAATCTTAAAAATATATCGTCGTGAGTAAGTTTCTTCCTCTTAGCGGCAACAGTTCTCAGTAGAGACTGGTTATTATCGGCCAGACGTACTCTTTTATAGCCCAAACCCTCCATCATTTAATAGATTTTCTCATCGGCTTTCCGTTCAAGATTCCTACCTGCCTCGTGAAATCTTTCTTGAAACGATTCCTTAACAGGTCGATCCTCTATGGCGTCACCAAGAATATTGGCACCCGTTCTGAGATCTTCTTTTCCAATGGTCTTTGCACCAGACTTAAATAACGGTATTACATTTCTAAATATACCACCTGGCTAGTTCCCTATTCCGTGACTACGCTGATATGGTGCGCCGCCTCTGTAGATGGAGCCGATACCGTTACCGTCCTGATTCATATAGTGTTGTTGATAAGGACAAGGGTACTTTCTTAAAGTGTAGATTCAGACACGACGCCCCAATCTCGAATGGCATTGATGCACCCGTATCTGTTTTTATATTAATCTCGATGTTTTCAAATTACCGTGTCATCATGGGCATATAGTGTGCTGGCGAAGAAACCACATCTTTATGCCCCCGTAAGCGTAGCTTCCAGAAGTAATATTTATTATACGCATAATCGGAGATAAAACATCACCCAAAATTTGCGGTTCAACGATGTCGCAATAAACAAACATCTGCGTTGGTAATCCTATCCATATATAAGCGGGGTGCGAGGGTATTGGTTCCATAGCTATGTTTTGATACGGCCGACAACCCAGCTGTAAGGCTAAACGTTGTGAGAATCCGAATGGCGAGAGAGAGGTTTTTAATTTCGTAGTGACGCGCTTAGTTAGATTATGGTATTCGATTATTAGCAATTTACTTATTAGCTCGTGGTTATTTAGCTCGTTGGAAATTTCTTCAATATTGGCATAATTCCCCGAGGCGAAACGTAATACATACCATCCTTCTTCAATATAAATGGCTTTCTCGTTGTCGTGTTGGAAATGCGATGCAGGCTTTTTAATATAGTCTCTAACACATCCTCTTCTCCTACGGGTGCATAGATTCTATAATAAATTAAATTGTCTGTCGCACTTACAGAGGCAAAAGAACAAGGGTACTGAATTTCCGAAATGCCTACAACCCATGAGTCTGTTAATCTTATTCGTTTTGGCAGTTGTGTAATAAAACTTGACGTCATATTGTCGGGAAAATACGTCATAGAACTATTACTTAATAAAGTAAGATAAAACTCCATTTTATATATCTTTCAGCTGCGAAGCTAACGCTCAGCTATTAAATTTGTCACTGTATCCACGCCACTTGACCAGGTATTGTTTATATCGTCCGCGGCACCTCTGCTAAAATCTTATCGACTTTGAATAAGGTGTCTTTATCTTAATAACAGGATCGTTATTAAGATCGCTTATGCGATAAACTGGAGGTTTTCTTTTTATCACTGCACTAATTGTAAAAACTTCCTCGCTCTAGTTCGTTTCATATCCCTTCTCAATGGTGTGCTTAGTTCTGGCGATTCTAACATGTGCACCGGCTTTATATTTAGGATGACGTGATGTGCCTAAGCCTTTCGCGTACAGGTTATTCCATACTTCCAAAATGTTTTCATTGTTTACAGCCGCAGGAGCTATCTTTATACTTGAATGAGGGCTATTGTTGTAAGCAGTCACAAGTGTTTGGAGTACATCAATATACCTGTAGGAATTTTTGTTTTCAATATTTTATTTAATCTTTCAACTACATATGCTTTTATATCAGGGTTATTTGTTACATAGAAATTGAAATTTTGTTTCTTGTAAAGTTTTGTACACTGACCACCACAAACTCCTTACCTTTATCCGTCTGTACATTTGCCGGTGTCTTATCACTTTCCTTAAAAATATCGGTGAACGCTTCAATTACAGATGCGGCTATCTTCGCTTTAAGAACTCTCGCCCAAGCCCTCTTGCTAACACATCAATAACAGTTAGTATGTAGTTGTATCCACTATTGTGTTTACTTAAAGTTCGCGTATCGCAAAGATCCGCTTGCCGTAGCTCGTAAATGTTGCTCACAATGCACCTATTACGGGAAACTTTTTTCTGACAGGTTTATGAACCATATAGGCTTCCTGAGCCTGCAGCCATTTTTTCACTTCACCATATCTACCCTTTACGGCATTAATTAAAGGTGTTATACCCGAAAACCCTGCCGGATGCTCTGGATCATAGTATACAACATCCATGTTACGTTCTCCACGTATCCCAATCTAGTGAACGCCTACTTCTTCGAAAGGATCTTCGCGGGGTTTCCCTCGATTCACTATCGGCATCGTAATTCTCACCTATAGTTGTGAGGCTCGGTTCAATGTTAGGTGATACAGCAGCATCACGTCTTCGAGTATTTCCGATAAACTCTCGTGGTATATTTATTTCTTTAATGTACGTCGCAAACTGTCGCCAGCCATGTGAGTTTCTAGTTTTTCGCTGTCTTAACGTTTCGTGAACCAGATCGATAATGTGGGAATGAGAGATGATCTCACCTTTTATTTTAACAGTACCTCTTTTATCCCAAAATACATCACCGCCTGTATTCAGTATACGCAAGAAATCAGTACCTTCCTTCCTGTATGAAATAGGCAGTGTTGATACTATCTCGTTGTCTGCCAGACCTTTGCGTTTCGGCAAATCTGTAATATCATAATCACCGCTGATTGTTATACTTGCGGGTTGACGTAACTGATTGGAAAAGTGTAGATATCTTTGAAGAACCTGATTGTACTGCTGCCATTTGTCAAGGTGGGTCATTTTGGCTTTTAAAACTTTATTCATCTCGTTGCCCAACTGCGTTAATATGTTGTTTTGAGTGACATCTGGCGCTTGCAGGCGCTGTATAAAATCCATAGGTAGTATAATCATCTTCTTCAGATTGTAGTCCATAGTTATTCAAAAAAATTACCCAGAATTCCGCCAAGTAACGGTCCTAACAGGAGTGGTAGAAATGCGCCGCCCTTCTGTACGAGAAACGGTTCCTCCTTTTTTATAGATTCGCCTCTCTGTGCCAGCCGCATTAAAGTGTGCTTATGTTGAAAGAGTCGCTGATTGTGATCAGCTGACAGAGGTACACGACCTTTTAAAATGTTATGTGCACACTCGCAAATGCATTCCACCTGCTTACTATCCAGACACTTCAATAAAGCGGCACGTTGACTTTTACTTAATCTGGCTAACGCGCGCAGGATATCGGTGTTTTCGATTAAAGCGTCAACAACCATATATGATGTAATCTTTACGACTGTGAGGCTAAAACCCTTTTTTCGCTATATATACTTGGCAAATACCTTGAGACCCGAATATGTTTGTTCTATACAGCGTAGCACATCCGGTGTATTCTGTTTTAAATCGAACAATAAATATCCGTGCGGATTAGAAGTAACATCTTGGTACGCAGCTTTAAAAAATTTCGGGTTGTCAGGTGAAACCTGCCTTGCTAAATGCTGTATCTGTGCCCTGTCACGTGGGTTCTTAAACAAGATTATGTAATGAGCGTTGAGCGATATCTCGCTGTCCAGGTCCTTGATGAAATATGTTTTGCGTTAAGAAAAACACGCTTAGATTTATATGATGACAACCCTTTGTAAAAATATCAACCACCGAACCGTTAGTCTCGCGCGTTATTACTAAGACCGGTTTTTCACCGTCAAACAGTTCCATATCAGGTAATCCTTTCTGAAATTCCACTGAGAGATCTTTGAATAATGGTTGCCATTCTCCATAAAACCAGATAATTTTTTCAAAAGCTGTATCGCAGTTTCGATATTTTTTAGAAAATGAGCGATAAAATACGATTTCTCACACCCCGATGGCCCCGCTACTATTACAGAAAAAGGATGTTAAACTGACCTTCCATCTCGAAAGGCTAATCGATACTAAAAAGTATTCCATTATCATCACAACTTAAATACTAGGTGAAAAAAATTTGCAATCACAGGTATATTCCACCCTCTTTTATCGTGCTTATCTTTTAACATCAAAATAATCCTATTTGTTGTTGTCTTTTACATATTTACTAAAAGCCAGCGCGTGTTTTTAAATCGTGCATTAACAATAAATAGTTTGATGTGTATCTAATTAATAATGTCTAATTACTTGCTTACTTAATTGCTACTCATCTTATTTATTTTATTTGTGTGTTGTGTGTGTGTGTGTGTGTGTGTGTGTGCGTGCGTACGTGTCTGTGTCTGTGTCTGCGACTGCGTCTGCGTCTGCGTCTGCGTCTGCGTGTCTGCGTGTCTGCGTGTCTGCGTGTCTGCGTGTCTGCGTGTCTGCGTGTCTGCGTGTCTGCGTGTCTGCGTGTCTGCGTGTCTGCGCGTCTGCGCGTCTGCGCGCCTGCGTGTCTGCGTGTATGCGTGTCTAAGTGTCTGCGCGTGTGTGCGTGTTCGCGTGCGCGCGTGTTCGCGTGTGCGCGTGCGCGCGTGTGTGCGTGTGTGCGTGTGTGCGAGTGTGTGAGTGTGTGTGTGTGTGTGTGCGTGTGTGCGTGTGCGTGCTGTGCGTGTGTCGTGTGTGCGTGTGTGGTGTGCGTGTGTGGTGTGCGTGTGTGCGTGTGCGTGTGTTGTGCGTTGTGTGCGTGTGCGTGTGTCGTGCTGCGTGCGTGCGTGTGTGTGTGTGTGCGCGCGTGAGACGTCATAAATCAACCAACTCTGCATCAGCTCTTATTCTTAAACTTTGTGGTTATTGATTCGCATATAATAAACCGTTCAAACCTTATTGTCTTTTATTTCCGTTATAGCAATTTGGTATTTTTGAACTGTGGCTGATTTTGAGCAAGCAAGCTGTAATTAATTAAGTCAAATCGTTATTTTTTTAACTGTACGCTGTAAGGTATGATCTAGTTTTATTGAGATTGACTTAGTTGATTGATTGAGATTGATCTGATTGATTGATTTGATTAAGCATGATTTGTTTGTTTGTTTGAGAAAAAGCCGAGAGAGAGGCGTGCATGATCAACTTCTATTGCAAAAAATGTTCATTAGTCGATACACCACTAGATGGCGTCACAAACAATTCCTAATTAGTCCTACCGCTAGGTGACGCTACCTTTATTGCAGAAAAAATATTCATTAGTCCATACACCATTAGATGACCCTACAAATAAATTCAAGTTTCGCAACAAGGGAGCCACCACAAGAGGGCGCAGACCTAACACAAGTTTTTATAACTTTAGGCCTCCAATCAGAGCCCAGAAGCTGGTTGGGGCTAAGAACCAATCATAAATTAATCTGGTAAAAGGGGCTGTCCTTAGCACCATCAATTAGGACATTGTATGCGCTCGCATTTGCCTACCTTCCAGGGGCTGAACTGACAAAAAGGCTCTTAATACAACCAAAAGGGTCCTAATTAGGCTGAAAATTTCATCAAGTGCCTGAAAATGATCCCCGAGAAGAACCCGTCAAAAAGGGGGCGTGGCCTATGACGCAACAAGATAGCGGCGGAAGGTGCCGCACTACTACTGCTAGTGTTTTGTGGGTATGCGCGTTATGAAAATGATGTAAACTATCCAAAATCAACTTTGTTGGATAAAATATTGGACGCAACTAATAGAGCTCAACAACATGATCCAAACATTGCAAATAATAACAATGCGATTGAAGTGAATACTGATTAGGTTTGAAAAACTGCCCTATAGCCCATATTGTTGTAATTACTGATGTTATTTGGCGTTATTAAATAATTTCGTTAAATTCTTGCAAATCACATTTTCCTTGACTTTGGTATTTAAAGTTCACTTTAGTTTATTGAACATAAACCTTAACTTATGTTTCAACGCTTATTTGTATTTTCAAACATCTGTACGAATCTTGAAATCACATTAGTGAATATAATCACTAACGCATTAATTAATTAATTAATATCTCGATTAATTCCCTGAATTGTTAATATTCTAATGGATTGTAATATTACATGATTTACGTAATTTAAAAATACCTAATATTTAAGCAGGATATGTCTATCACTCTATCGTTTAAGCTTAAATTGTTAGTCACGTGTTTATATAATTATTTTTGTACAAACAAATATTGCCAGAATTACAGAGTCTTTAATTATTATGTTAGAAATGATACTGATAGTGATTCCGGGTTCAGTTGCAGTTCAGATGATGATTCTAATATTCCGTCAATCGACGGCCTGTACCTTCACCGCATATTAAAAATATGTAATTATGATAATAATGATATTATTTGTTGTTTTTTCTCTAATTAATAATAAAAGATTGATTGTATCCTTTCTCGATGCAAACATTTTCGTGTAGCATCGGCGAAGTGGGATGTTGGTTGCCTACACTTATGCAAGTCATTACTTATGGCTCAACAGTATCTAGGCATAGGTATACCTCCCTTACCGACCCATTACTTAGCCGTCAAAAAATGGGCTAGTTTTCGACCGGCAGTGCAAGAGAACAGCAATATAAAGATGGTCGGTGACTGGAGCTGTATGGTCGAAAATCAGTAACATAGACATATTTTTTACTTTTTTTCTTTGGGAGATTATTTTTGATAGAATACAGACATTTTAAGACTTTTACATGAATCCCTATATTACGTAGCTCAGAACATACCTTTCACTTAAAGACAAAATTTAATACTTTAATTTAGGGTTAAGATTTTTATAGTAAATCAGCTTAGGTGGTCGATAACTGGCACATTCGCCCTATTAGGCGGCGAACAGAAGAAGAGTGAGTTACTTGGAAGACCAATGTAAGAATATTGCTGACTATCCACGTATAATGTTAATTAAGTTAGTTGTGAAAAACAAGTTTTCTTTTAGGGGTTATTGGTGCCATAGATAGGACACACATATCCTGCAAAGTTCCAGAGGAACAACAAACAATTTACTTAAATCAAAAGCAAACACATTTTATTGTTATTCAAACAGTTTCCACATATAATACGATTTTCACAAATATATTTGCGCATGATTCTAGAGTAATTATTATAAAACAAAACATATGCTACTATTTAAGTTAAATATGTATTTCAGAACAGCGCTTTGTACAAAGATATTAATAACTCTTCTGCCACGAAATATTTTTATGACAAGTAGGTACCACCTATTAGGCTATTCTGCTTATTTATTACAAACACGGCGAAGTACAACCACATATGTAAGTGGTTGATAGACGTTCATCCATGTTACATGCATAATTTTCAGTGATAATGGTCATTTGAACATTTTACAAATCCACCAGAACAAAATAAATTCCCAAACTATAGTTATAGAAAATGCATTTTTGGAAGATTGAAGATGGCAAATACCCCAATATGTACATAGTAACTCTAGTACCAATTTTCCCTCTTCTTTTGGAGTTAAAGTTGGTAATTATTTGAAATGTAATAGAGAAATACATTTTAAATAGTATCAATAACACATAATTCAACAAGTAGAATAAATATTCCAAAACTAATCTTATTATTTTAATTATTACTTTATTTGTAATTCCATTTTTTCCTTCCAACCTACATATACATATGTAGGTATAGAATGTAGTGCAACCAACTTTTTTTTTACTAGCTCATTTTACAATGTTGGGCCAAGATCAGTCATGATGTGTGGATGTATATTAATACACATGATAACTCCAGAACAAAAACACGTACGTACTTAAATTTTTGTATTTAAGCTTGTTTTCATTTCTCCTGAAGCTAATTAGATTTTGGGAGAAATCGCATTTTAACTGATCGCGCAATCAGTTAACCAACGCGTGTCCAAGATAAGGAGGACCAGTACAGGGATCTCGAGAACCGTAAAAGATACGAAGTCGGTTAAATGGGAAGAAAGTTGCGCATTTTGGTGCTTAACAAAATGCTTCTTTAAAATCTAAAAAATTTCGATTGGTTCCGGAGATATCCGCAAAAAAACCAAAATTTTGCAAAATCGTTTTAATTTTTTACTGGGTTTGTTTCAAGAGGAATTTTAAAATAAGTGGTACTTTTCTCATACCCACTTTTTCCCCTCTACAAGATGGCGTTATTGAATTTGAAATCCGACGTTTCGTCTTTGACCGACCATCATCAACTTCATTTTTTTAAATACGGCTCTGATTTTCTAATATCAAATTGTTGAAGCTCTTTCAATTCTGAATTCAACAATGTACCACATTTTACGGTTTAGGTATGTTTTAAACCTTATTTGAGTATTATTAAAAGTTTTACTCGAATCGAAGCTGCCTTGTAAAATCTCTCATAAATTTAATTATTTCAGCTATGTCAATTTATCGAAAAATCACTTTTTTTTGAGGTTTACAAATAAATTAGTTATTAACAATAGTTTTTACAATAATAAGTATTTACAACAAAGGATATTACAAAAATAACAACGAAACCAGTATCAAAGAGTAGAATTTAAGTTCATAGGAAGTGTTCGAAATGATTGCCCTCATTCTCTAAACATAAATAGCATCTCATAACTGTAGCTTCTAAAACATTAATCAGCATAACTGGTGTTATACTTTGAAAAGCTTGAAGCACCAATCTTCTGAGTTCTTGTTCTGTTTCAAAGTTTTCCTTATAAACATAATTTTCGACATATCCCCAAACAAAGAAATCTAATGCAGTAATGTCGGGTGAATGTGCTGGGCCATGGCGTTTCAGAATACGTGCTTATAAGTTTTCCTGGAAATTTATTTAAAAGGTACTCATTAACCGCCCTTGAATTATGTGCAGGCGCACCGCCCTGTTGGAACCAATGGTTGCGAATTTCTGCTAGAGGTAAAATATCCAGGGCTTCTTCCAAGTCATTTTGTAGTAAATTGAGGTAATGCTCAGAGTTTAAATTATGATGGTAAAAAAATGGTCCTATAATTCGTGTTCCCACAATTCCGGCCCACATGTTGAATCCAAAACGATGTTGATATCTTGTTTCTTTAAGTAAGTGTGGGTTTTTTGTGGCCCAGTAATGAATATTTCGTCTATTAAAAATCTCATTTTTAGTCACCATGCTCTCATCAGACCATATTATATGATAAGGAAAAGCTTCATTTTCATGATATTCTCGTGTGTACCATTCACAGAATGTTCGACGCCTTTCTGCATCACCGGGCCTAAGTTCTTGACAAATTCTGTATTTGTATGGATGAAATTTTTGTTTTTTTAAAATAAATTGTGCTGTCGATTTCGCCACACCAACGTTTTGTTCAATTTTCCGAGTTGATATTCCGCGGTTTTCAATAACTGATAATAATACGTTGTTTACTTTTTCTTCATTACTAGGCTTTTGTCGAGAAAGTACAGGTTTCTTAAACGCACCGTATTCTTTAAGATTAACTACTAACTTACTAAATGTCCTTTTATTTGGCTGCCTCCTTTCCGGATATTTATTTAAATACATATGTTCCGCTGCATAACAGTTTCGGTTACTTAAAATGAAACAAGTTATCATATCAAATTTCTCTTCATTTGAATAAAGTTCCATATTTCAAACAAAATGCAAGAAAAACGTTTTTAAAGAAAATAATTTCACAGTAAATGTCAAATTTAATACATCTCTGGGATGTTCATTTTTTCAAAGACCACTTTCTTTTAAATAGATGTAGAAATGTGATAGATACCTGAGACATTGAAACGTACTAAGATCGATGCAAAATTCGGCTCCTTGATGTTAGATTTATTGTTATCTTTTATATCTTTTATTGTTAATACCTGTGCGTGTTTAATACTTATTAATAATTATTGATTATCTGCCTTATTTATTTGTAATCTTTAATAAAAAAAATAGTAAATTTTATAGTTCTTTATTGTTAATACTTACTATTGTAAAAAGTATTGTTAATAACTTATTTATAGTGTTTTTTCGATAAATTGAAATAACTGAAATAATTAAATTTATGAGAGATTTTACAAGGCAGCTTCGATTCGAGTAAAACTTTTAATAATACTCAAATAAGGTCTAAAACATACCTAAACCGTGAAGTGTGGTACATTGTTGAATTCAGAATTGAAAGAGCTTCAACAATTTGATATTAGAAAATCAGAGCCGTATTTAAAAAAATGAAGTTGATGATGGTCGGTCAAAGACCAAACGTCGGATTTCAAATTCAATAACGCCATCTTGTAGAGGGGAAAAAGTGGCTATGAGAAAGTACCACTTATTTTAAAATTCATCTTGAAAAAACCCAGTAAAAAATTAAAACGATTTTGCAAAATTTTGGTTTTTTTGCGGATATCTCCAGAACCAATCGAAATTTTTTAGATTTCAAAAAATAATTTTGTTAAGCACTAAAATGTACAACTTTCTTCCCATTTAACCGACATCGTATCTTTTACGGTTCTCGAGATCCCTGTACTGGCCCTCCTTATCGTTGTATATATATATATATATATATATATATATATATATATATATATATATATATATATATATATATATATATTGAGATGTTTAGATAAGAGTAAGACAGGGATCGGACAGTTTTAACTAGTAATTTCTTTAAAAAAGGGTGATATCAAGCATAATACATGTACGAGGGATGTAATTGATGTAATTTGGTTCACGATGACTAGAAAGTTGATTTGTTTTGGTTGAAACAGTCTCAACAAAGTTTATACATTTTGGTTTAATCATAAAAAGCATTGTGCTACTAACAAGAATGTCAGGAATGTTAAATAAACTTATTTCCGTAAATTCAATTCAGTACTTTAGTTTGTTTCAATAAATTTCAGTTTTTCGAAAGTATTTTGGCATGTGAATATTTTACAGGTGTTTAACACATAGTGTGAAGATATATTTATATTAGGAATTTTGTATAAGTAGATTAGAATACAGGAATTATGGTAAAATTTAAGAAAGGGTTATAATACGAACTTAATATGATCAATACTCACATAGTTATGAAAGCGAATGTATGACAAACATAGTGATGCATTTTAAATATTAAGAACAGTGTATAGAACATATTTACACAAAGATATTTACATGCAGATACATTTTTATAGTAGAATTTTAGAAAGGTGTGTTAAACGATATGACTTCTTAAAGTGACATAAAAATTATACAATGCAAGCGAGATGAACAATAAATACAATAAAGACAGTTATTACAAGTTATTGGATAACATTTTGAGTTACTCGGACGTTTTTAAACGCAAATTATTTGTAATTTTAGAATTAAGTTTGGTTATGTCTTAAATTTAATGTTTTTTCACAAATTTATAGTTTTTAGATTAAGTTAGGCTTAAAATGGACTGTTAAAGTGATTAATAGGAGGTCTTCCTCATTTTTACATAGTCATTTAATGTGTACAAAGCATTTCAACGCAAAATTTATGAAATGGGGTTGATTATATGGTAAATATAAAATTCCTTTAAATTTAAGATTTCGGACATTTAATGTGTGTTTTCCAATACAAAATTTAGTCAGGATTACATATTTGCAGTTAATTTAAGTGTAGTTTGTAAGATTAGTTAGATATAAGCAATTTTAAGTTAGAATAGGTCATTTTGTATAATATTTAAAAGAACCATATCATGTTGGGTATCTATTTATGCACAATTTAACACAGATTTCATTTCTGTTATTAAAATTTAAATCTATAGCTGCATAAGAAAGATATTGCTAAATTTCTAATTTAGTTAAGTTTTCAAATTATTTTCGACCAATCAGAAACATAGTTACATTATTAGAATTGCTTAAAAAAATTGAAGATGTGGTAACCAACAAAAGGTTATAAAAGGAATTGCCCTTGCTCAGAATCTCTCTCTATAATTTGGCAGTTGTTTGAAAAAGTTAAAATAGTGTAGTGTACACGTATATTCTTTGTTGTGATCGTATCCACAAATTTGTATGTGTAACGTACTTGCCCTTTCCATTTTTATCTACTTAAATAATCTGTAACCTGTTTAATTTTCTGTTGTTAATTTTTTTTTAAGTATGTTGAATTTGTAATATGTATTACTAGGGTGCTTAATGTATTTGGGTGTTAAAAACCGCCATGATTGGTTAAACAAAAGTGCCACATGTTCGGGATAACCCTCTTCCCTTTTTTTTGGTGATTGATTGACGATCTTATTGTGGATACGATCACGCTGTTTATGTTTATTGCCTTTATGTGTAGTTATTGAAATTGCTTTGCATTTTATTTTGGTGATATTTAAATTTTGTAAGGTACACCCTTTTAACTTGATTTAATGATGTCCTTTGTTTTTTTTTTGTGTTCTGTTTATGTCCGGTTGTACCACACCCTGTATAATGCTTTATATGTAATTATTTACCTAAAAGCAGACAGGAATTGGTTCCGAAAGGGATCCCCTGTTTGTTATTTATTACCTGTTTATTTTGCTTAAATTTGAACACCATTTGTAGACATGATTTTATGTTTATTTATGACTAAACTTCGTTTTATGCAATGTTATAGATTTTGTACGCCTTTAATACCGATAGAGTAGCGTTGACACATCTTTAATAAAGGGAGTTTTTTTGGTGATTCTTTTCCTCCCGATGTAAATAGGATGACGAGCAAATCACCAGGTAGCGCAACTCGTTCATCTTAATTGTAGTTTTGTTTCATTTAATTACCTTGCCACCTTATGCAACAAATTAACCTTATCCGACCCTATCTCCTGCACATTACACAACGTAGGTTATTTGCCCCCTAGAGGATCACTGTTTTTTTTTTAATCAGGTTAGAATTTTGCGAGTTCTAGATCAGATTTGTAAATCAACTCTGATTATTTAATCACGGCCAGTAAGGGAGATTTAAACTATTAATTGGAGTAAGCCTAGCATTAGCCGGAGTAGCATTATTCTCAGTGACATCAATTTAAGCAATTAATAATAGCATCTTATAAGTCAAATTAAGATGCATCCCTTAGCTATTGTTTTGTCTCTTGAATTTGCATTAATGCGGACAAGTTCAAAGTACACGTTTCATGATAGGGTACATCTGGGTTACGACAAAACCTATAGTGTTATTCATCATTTCCAGTTACGCAGCTATTTAAAATGGCTAAACGAGGAGCGTTAATATTATCTTCAATCAAGCAGGTAAACTGATTAACCAATTTATTTACTCCTAATAAATATTAAATCAAAGTCAATATGTTTAACAGGTGGGAAAATGAGCGAGAGTGTTCATAGAAAAACTCAAAGTGATAAGAGTGTAATAATGAAGAGATTTTTTGATGATCTATGTTCTGACAAGAAAGAAAACGGAAATAAAAAATCCACTAATGCATTCTCAGCAACTAATGTGGAGAATTCAAACAATGATTTGCAAAATTGCTTAAATGAGTCACAACCAAAGCATTTAGAAACCAGTGTCAAAGATGATGATGGATCTATTGTGTCAGCTACCGAATCAACTAAAAGTGATTCATATTTAAATATATTTCAATCAACTGAGTCATGCAGTTTAAGTGAAATACGACCAAAAGGTTGTGTTTGTATACTCCCAGAAACTGTGTGTATTAAAAGTGGTGACAAACAGTGTAGTGGCAACCTCTCGACATTAGGAACTGAATCTGTGAATGACCCTTATAAAGATATTGATGATACCTACCTAGATCCAGGTTACGTTCCCAATGAGGTAATAAATTCTTTAATATGGTTCATCAGTTATATATTATTTATATGTTTTAGTCTGAAGTCAGCAACTAAGACTCGAAGGAAATGAAGAAGCGACGTTTTACTAATACATCAATTTTGTCTGAAGTTATATCTGAAAAACTAGTCGATAAGGTGAGTCAAGTTTACTTACAAGCTAATTTACATTTACTTTAAAAGTGTGAATATGCATGTTTGTAATGTATAATACACTACGTAAAATGATGTATCTACCATATCAAATGGTTTTCATAGTACATTCACATTCTACCTTTAGTAAATTATAAAAAACTTCAATTAAGTATAATTAAAACACAAAACCTTTCCCATACGTTAGGTGGTATATGTACTTGTATTAAGCTATGTGTGTTGACATTGTCAGATGTAGAAAATTTTTACATTTACTGTGTTATATAAATTGTATACTTAGTACAGTATACAATTTACCAATTAAGTATTAGTTTTGCTATACCCATGTTCGACATATATAGTTTGCTGATGAAAAGTTTGGTAAACATGTAGCATAATACACACACAAGTCTATGGGGAAGGGTTTGTGTTTTACTTATATCTAATTCGACTACCTCATTTCAAGTTGATAAGAGTAACAACCATGAATCACCTTAACTTTCAATTTTCAATGCTTACAGTTAATATCAATAAATTTTGAACAGTATGAGCTTATTAGAATTAGTTTTAAATCCATTCCATTTCTCTAAAAGGTTGTATGTACTTATATGTTATATGTACTCTTCGTTTGACTTAAGAAATTAAGTAAATACAAGTGACTTGTTTTGTTGAAGTGTAGAACCAATTTAGAAGTGGTAGATTCTCATGTAGAAATGCCTCTACACAATGTCTACAATTGTTCTCTGTTCGGTTTTCATCAACCATTATGTGATTTACACACAATAAATTCATTTTTTGCTGTTATCTATTATCTATCCTCTGACACTGTATGTTTCATTATTTCCAGCACCATGTTGTTAAATTTGAGCTTCCGCCAAATAAATCTTTTAGATCAACATTGTACCTACTGTCCCTGTTACATATAACTAGATACTAATTACGTTTTCCTTTAATATTTTTAAAAAGTTGTTGAGTAGCCATAGTTACAAAAAGAACCTTTGCTTGACTTCTTTGTTGTGGAATCCAAAATTATAAAATCTACACAGAATTCAATTAGCTGTAGGTAATAAAAGCTGTTTTGCATTAAATAGATTTACACAAATTGCATTTAAACAGGGAAAGTGAACAGAAAATACTTGTATACCAATGATAGCAAATATGGTTATGTTACGTACTAGTGTGAAATCTGTAAATAATACAGGAAACCAGTGAGATCACATCTGATCCTCAAATTTTACATTACCATTAGGGCTTGCTGTGCTCAGTCATAGCAGTTATCACTCAAACTACTAGGTATACATGTTTGTTGTTTTACACATGTGCATGTAGTGCACATTGCACAAACTTATACCTTATAATGACCCTGTCAATTTACTGTTTTAATTTGGCATGAAACTCAAATATCAAGTTCTGATATGAGCATGTATAAAGAATCATTTGTGACTCCTAGAAACCTATAGGCTTGTAATTTACTTGCTAAGTTTTCTTTTATTGAGTATGGTGTTTACAATGACCACGTATGTTTAGAATTTTGTCACATATACCTTCATATTAGCCGTAAATTGTGATCATTTTGTTTGTGTTTGCCCAGATAATAAATGTTGCTTAGTAGTGGAAACTAGAGAGTTGAACTGATACTAATTTAATTGTGTTTGTTAGATTGATAAAAAAAGATAAAATTTTTCAGGAGTCACCAGTGGCATATGATGATTTGGTCCTTCCACTTCAGGAAACTAGCACTTCTGAGCTTGGAATCCTTGTAAGGTTTTGTTTAACAATAAGCTATATTTAATTACATATATTTCATGCTTCAAGGTTAATGACAATGGTTCAGTAGAACGAGTTCAGCGAAGAAATTACAAAGACAAAAAAGACCACTGCGTATTTTGTGAAAAGGATGTTACACACTTATTCCGACACTTACAACGATGGCACAGTTCAGAATTAGAGGTTCAAAAAATATTATCTTTCCCAATTAAGTCAAATGGTAGAAGAGTAGCTCTTTCTCAGTTAAGAAAGCAGGGAAATTTTATACGCAATAGAACATGCGATACATTAAGACCGGTTAAAAGGGTTCAGCTGTCAAGCAAAAATAAAGAAAATTTTCTACCCAGTAAATATTGCTTTGGGTTTTACAAAAAACAAACCTTATATAGACACACTAAACGTTGTCCAAGTAATAACGATATGAACGTTAATAAGAAACGCCAAACAGCACAAAGCGATGGGCAAACAATTTTACTGTGCAACTCATTATTTAAACATGACCAGATACTAAAAAACAAGTTATTTCCTTACATGAGGGCCGATGAAGATTCCTTTGCTGCCAAGAAAGGTCTGATAATATCTAATTATGCATATTCTTACATTAAAGGAAGAACAAGTAAGGGAAATTTAGATGTGGTG